>CAJQUW010008834.1:0-50945 GCA_907163375.1 Prostheceraeus crozeri
TTCTAACTCATTTACAAATCTTCATCAATCACACCCATGCAGCCCCCCCGCACCTAAGCAAAGTTATTTGCAAGGAAAAGGTGCGCAATCCAGCAGCTGGAAAAAACAACTGATACGCGGTTTTCACTTTGACGGTTTTAGTTTGTAAAAAAAATCAACTGTTTATTGGGGGTAGAGCTCGCAAAAGTGTGCTCTACCAAGCTAGTCCAAGATTAATTGATTGCCTTACTAGGGCACACATTAGATATGTCGTTTCATGCAAAAGGAAAAAAATACATCCGCCATATTTTTGGTGATGGTTGTGTATGCTACTTGTCAATGAATTTTATTGCTCATGTTGGCTTCATACATTTACGGTATTCCAAAACGACTTTTGAAGACTCTGTTCTTTTTTCACCACTGTTCATGTTTTTGCATTCATAAGCACATGCTAGTTGGATGTTTGTATCGTTCACCAAGCAGATATCAGATGATGGGGCGTAGCTTTTCCTGTTGTTATCGATCACATGTGCGATTCATTTTCTGGTCCATTAATGTTTTTATTTGGTTTGGGGACTTGGGGGAAAAATTGTCTGCCTGACATTGAGATTGGTCTGCAATGTGTGGACCATCACATTTCTGATTTTTTATTAAGTACCTGTGCCAGTAGCTTTTCTTAGTCAAATGGCTGTTTTCTCCTACGCGTAATGACACTATTTTGGATGTTGTTCTTAGTCAATGATGGGAAATCTTTTGTTGATTTCGTTCGAAATATCGATGCGATTTCCTGGTGTGATCATTACATTGGATGTTCGGTGTAAAAAATTGTCTTTTTCTGAAATGTTGTGGTTAATCAGAACGGAGGGGGAACTATTCTTCATGCAGATTACTGATGCAGTTTCCATTAATTCAAAGAGGGACAGGGAGAGCATTCCGTGGGTTATTCCCTTTATAAAAGCAACAAAAACGTTCTTCGTGCTTTCGAGGCGAGGGAAGCGAAGCTTGGTTGTGTGGTGCGGTATATCTACATCCTCAATTCCAGTGTGCAATTTGCGAAGAGGGAAGCGGATACGAAAATCAGTGAAGCAATTTCTAATTTGGACACCAGAATATCCACGGGGCTTCCTGACTGAAACAATTTAAACTGCATGTAGCTGCATGCAATTGTAAAGCGATTCATCCCAAAACTTTCTCGAGATACACAAATTCCTCACTTTCTTGTAGGCCTTCTATAGTTCATCGTTTTGAAACATGATGGTCACTTTGTTGGCATGTGACACCGGATATAATTGCTAGGGACACTTTTAGTGTATTTTGCTCCGGTTTTTGTAATGATGATGACTTCCGTCTCCGTCTTGTGACTTGCAGCTTTCCATCAAATCTCAAAATGTAATTGTTCAAGACTGAAACATTGTTCGTTTTTTCATTTAAAGAGTTTGAAATCCATTTTCATACATGTATCGGCGCTTTTTTTACATTGCTTGTACAGCATAGGGTTTCCATTTCTCTGATTGGAAAATTACCTGAGTAATCCATATTTTTAAGAAGGGTTGCAGGTCGGACTGTTCTAATTCCGGGCCCATCAGCCTTACTTCATCAGTTTGCAAGTTATGAAAGAGAGTTGCCAAGTAAAATTGTCTTATTTTTGATCATGTCAGCTTACATTGCTTATTAAATAACTGACAACATTTTCTTTTAACTAGTAAATTAAACACCTCTGCTCTTTTGACTTTTCTTGGATGCATTTCATCATCTGTAAGACAAAGGAAACTGCTTTGGCGCAATTTATATTGACTTCTGTAAAGCTTTCGATAAAATTCCGCGTAAGCACCTCGTGTCAAATTAAGATCCTTTGGTAATTTTTTTCTGGCACTTGCTGAGATGGGCAACATAATTTTTATTTCTATAGAAATCATGCATCAGATCAATGGGCTCACATTTAGGGGGGGAACCCAGTAAGTGTGTGTTGCTTCAGCTGCTAAGGTCGTATGCTGTTTTTGCTCTATGTAAGCGATAGGATGATATTGATAAAAACTATGGAACGGGTCCTCGCCTATTTTAAAAATTGCGGATAATGTTCGGATTTACTTACTGGTGTCGTCAGGTGCCTCTACTATTCATTTGCAAGATAACTTGATTTGTTTATCAAATTGGAGTAAAATGTAGCTGTTATGCATCAACCGAGACGAGTGTAAATGCATTTATATTGGTGACAATGACCCTCGACCATTTTACAACATGAACAACGTCGCTATCCCAAAAGTGAGAGAAATTGTGAATCTTGGTGTTCTCATCTTCCAACAATCTAAGCCCCACTACAAAGTGTTTCCGCGTTGCTAACAAAGCCAGTAAAAAGGTTGGAACCATCAAAATGGCATTCAAATTTCTTGACATCCATTCTATCTGAACTTTGTAAAAGTCTTCTGTTTGGCCAATCTTAGGAGTATCTTCATCAATTGTATGGTCCCACAATTTGTTCGTAAAAGAATTCTGGACGCGGTTGAAAAAGTCCACCGACGATTTACAAAGCATTTGCGGAGGCATTGAAAGATTTCAGTTATGAAGAGGGTTTGAGAATTTTAGATATTCCATCTTTTTGAAGGCGAAGACAACGCACGGACATGATTTTCATGTTCAAGATCATGATAAAAGGGTTCGTAGATCTAAACGTGTCAAGCTTCATAACGTATTCTAATTATTTTCGAACACGTGGATATCGCTTGCTACGTCGCCCCACTCGTGTAATTAACTCGGTGTCACTTTTTCACTCACCATGGGTTCGTTTCTGGATGGAATGACTCACTTGCTTTTTGTGCAGATGCTCGCACGATCAATTGTTTTCACACGAAGACTTGACTTTTTGATGAGGAGATCACATTGACTCCGCTGTGAGTTTTATTTGAAATAAAAAAATCAATTAAAAGCTTCAGAGAAAAGTCAGACTTCTATCTGTCAGTTGAGAGAAATGCTGAAACATAGGACATAGATCATAATTAGCGCTGATGTACAAAATGAAATGACATGCACGAAACTAAAACGATCACACAGATATGAACATTGCGTTTTATTGATTTCATCTCGATAGGTACACTTATGCCATTTCTTGGCGAATACTTTTGAAGTTTTAGAATAACAGACATAAAAGTTGATGTTCTTTATTTATCAATTTGATTTCTTCTGAGATCATTATCAGAGTTAGGCATGGAGTTTCAACAGTGTGACGTTCTATTTCTTTTATCAAAACAATGTCTCAAAGTAGCTACTCGGTTAACGTTAACGAACATTCACCAGCTGCTCGCTCCTTGTGTTGCCGATGGAGACCTCACGAAAACTAAGTGATCGCAACACGGCACTTTGGAAATTTTGGATCGTCGACAAGTAAAAAGTAAGCTTGTTGTCGTGGATGAGAAGTGGGTTTGCTTCAAAAGCATTCCACCGAAAGAATGTAACCGAGTTTGGGTCAACAATGCGGGCTACATTAAGCATCATAGACATCTAGACACAAAGCAACTTTCAAATATGTCGTTTACAAAAAACTAAAACGATCAGCCAGAATACATCAAAATACAAAACTCAGAATACCAAAATATATCAAGCACGTAAATGGCATGGATACCATCTACACTTGTCGGAATACAATTGAAGCAAGAAGTCGTTGAAGCAAAACTAAGAATTGTCCATTTCAATGACAATCTGCTGCTCAAATTCAATAATAAATAAAACGTGCTAGGTCCAGAATATATTCTGTGAGTATCATTTTATGTAAGCAGAAGATCATGTTTGTTTAACTGCAAAAACAAATCTCGTTTTCATGACGCTTTTCTTATCTTTAACAAAAATTCGGCCAAGATACCGGCTACGAGGAATATCACATTTCTGCCTAAGCTGCACTGCTAAAATAACCGCCTTAGCTAACAGCTAAACTTCACAGAAAATATCCGTAAATATATGTTTAAATGATGACGTCACAGCGTGATGAGTGATGACGTAACAGTTAAAATCCGTTCATATCAGAAAAAACGTCTGTTTCTACGAATATTTACAGTTAGACTGTAAAAAACCGTGAAACTAATTTCAGCTGTTAATTTTAACGGATATTTACGGTTTACAGTTTACACTGTGCACTGTAAAGTGAACACCGTTAAAAACAGCTAAAAATAACCGCTAAACTTCACAGAAAATATCTGTAAATATATGTTTAAATGATGACGTCACGACATGATGAGTAATGACGTAACAGTTAAAATCCGTTCCTATTAGATAGAAATACGTGTTTATACGGATATTTACAGTTCAGACTGTCAAAATCCGTGTAACTAATTTTAGCCTACCTGAAAGATGTCTGCCTTAAAAGTGCAGTCACAATCATAAAATTGACAAATCTAATTTTGAGCTATCAAATGAATGCTAGGTCATTACGTTACTAAGTGTACCAAACTCGGAACTGCATGGATCTACATAATGCGGTGTGTAATAATGCGGAATTTTGCGGTGTAAGTTCAAGGCGACTGGAATTACAGTTTGGGAATGGTCGTTTTCCTGATGTTAGGTGGCAATCAACGAATTGAAAACAATAAGCAGCTGATGCGGGAATTTAGGAAGAAAACGTCAGTAGATCTCACACTATGAATCCGAAGTCTCCCTTCTAGACGAACAGAAATAGAAACAGAAGCATTTCGAATTTCATGGCTCTTTCCGCATTAAAAGGCTACAACTTCGTTTACACACTATTGATTGAAAAGCTCTTTGCACTCATGCGAAAGTTGTCGGTCTTTTCTGATGATGCGGAAAGGTATTCCTGGCACATTATCTAAAATTTGTTACTATTCGCTAATTTGCACATTTTCGATCTCTGACTTTATAAGGCGACATTTTATCAACATAGGAATTGCATGCACTGAAATGACACAGTAGGAGAAAGATTATCAACGCATTTGATTGGCCAACTCTCCCCGGCATTGCAGTGCCCGAATTCTTCACCGACAAGCACTATCCTGAGGCATATAAGAAGGTAGCAACCTCCAGATGCAATTTTCAATCTTCCATTGCTTCAGTTCATTGTCAATTATTTGCATCATTGTCACTGGCAACATTGTCTGCGTCAGAACTTCATTCTCTTTTTTCAAAAAACAACTCAGCTGAAACGGCGCTGCTTTCCAGGCCTCAGTCAGGTTATTGTCCAATCAACGGTTTCCAAGCACTGAACAGCAGACAATGACATCCTTCATGCGTGAATCTAATCAGTGGCTGTCAATTCTGATGAAATGCAACTGAAATGAAAATGATTCTCAATTCAACTTGGAACTTGCCTTGAAGATATTCACGTAAGTCATCAAGCTTTATTTCATGGCATTTCTTTGATTTAATTTGTAAAAGTAGAATTTTTATGGAAAATAATTGAACAGAAACTGCAGTTATTCCAAGCTGAAGTTCTCGAATTAAACAAGACGTTTCCTGCTGACAACCCGCTGTCATTTCAAACCGCCAATAGAGAGCGTTCAGACCGTTCTAAGGGAGGAACTTCACTTCTATCAAATGCAGCTGCAGACAGGACAATATGTATTCATATTCCATGAATTTAATAAGAAAAAGAGCACTGCTTGATTCATTCACTGTTTGATCTTCAGATTCGAATATATTAAAAGGTTGAACGCGTGAGACTTTCTGAAAGATCTAAATTTCAATGAGGATTGTCGCTTCAACAAGAATTTATGAAAAATAAAGCCTATTTGGTGTAAGTTTTGTATCTTTTATGCTGAGTACTGATGAAAACTGTTAAAACTTAAAAGCTACAATGAAATTCTCAAAAATTGTCAAATACTGTCTCATAGCCACATTGATCGCTTTCAATAGAATTGATCGGTCTCATTTCTTTACCTTTCAATCAACACTGGCATGCCGTAGTGTGTCAAAATGATGCATTCATACTTTGAGATCAATATAGCTCTTAGAATGTTCATCCTTTGAGAACCAAATTTGCTGTCTTTTATTATCTTACAGCTCATATTTTTATTATCAGCTGATGTGACAGAATATTTACTTAGAATGCCAGCTGAGTCAAAATGACACATCGTTATTGTAATGCATTGTCATGATTGCATCGACATGTGTGTAATTTAGAGATCACAAAGAGAGAAAATAGCATTTCCAAGCTGCTCCATTACAAATTCAATCTGAAGTATTAGCACTTAAAGTTTTAGCTTAACCGATGATCATGTTTTCCATGAATTATGACATACAGTTCTATTTTTCTATCTCATGCTCGAAAGATTTCCCAATTATAATTTGAATTGAAAATATATCATTAGAAAATATGCACGTGCTCACAACTACTTTATGACAAAATTGCCTTTGAGGATCAAACGTCCTTAACATAGCAGCAGATGGTCAATGCCTACCAGATAATTGCGAAGACAAAGCTATCACACAGATCGGTATGCATATTTCCCTTGAACATCTCTCATGTATTTGCCGTAACACATTTTCTTGCAAGAATTGGATGACAACTTGCTGAGATTTTTGCAAGCACTTTGACAAAGTCACACTTAGGACCACCTTAGGATAATGACTCGCTATGCCATTTTCCTTCACATAGGAACACAGGAAGTTCCTCTGCTCGACGCACAGCAGTGTTCTTGGACAAACTACAAGTAATTCATGAGACATAGGCCAGAAGATAATGTTTATAAAACGGTTGGCCTGCCTAAGCCCAAACGTTTGTCCAACATGTTATAAAATGTACCGACCAATTGCAGCCAACGTCGACATGTTCGGCGGATCGTGTAGAGGTGAGAGGTACATCAACTGTGTTCTTTTGTTGATATTTTCCTGCTACAGTTTTGTTATAGAATCGATGGACTGAGAATTATCGAGTTTAATTCTGTAACTTCGACTTCAAGCAATGACAAGCTCATTATGTCATCACATTTGAAGAAAGACTTTCCGTGTGGCATGTTCTTCAGGGGAAACGCTCGACAAGTCCCAGCTGAAGAGACGCATTGTGTGAAGATAGGATGCAACTGCTTCCACCTAAGTCTATCAGCTGTAATATTGTAGCTATCGGGGAGAGAACAAGGTCATTTGAGAGTATAAAGAGTGGAAGATATCGTTGCTCCTTCTGAACAAGAACACATCGAAGCCAGTGATCTAACATTTACTGCTGTTATCAGTCAGATGAAATAAATGCTATTCCTTAACGACTTATGCACCAAACTTGACAATACATAGGTCATGGACATAGTGAGTATGTGTCATCGTCAATGGAATGCTATATTATCCACTGAATTCGTGATATTTTATACACATGAGCTATATGCTGCACATTGACTTCCTTTAATTGGTGCAATACCAAAGATACCCAAAGTTCTGCTCATTTGAACATTGATCTTCTTATACGGCCAATATGTCCATGTTTTCTTCAATGTGTTCGTCGCGGTTATTAATCACATAAGCTTGTCATTCGGATATTGTCTGATGCACGTACTTCGATGAGAACCGATTAAAATAGTTTGAACAAGTTTACATTACTTTGTCAGAGATTTGAGGGGACCAGTGTATTTCTTTTAAATTTCATCGTTGTTATATTTTATTCATTTTTTCTTTGAATTCAGTTCTAAAGCCTAAATCGCTGTCAAAACATCAGGAAAGTTGATAATGATGTTTGCTCATAGCTGAACGTTACATTTGAGCTTTATTTGATTGTCGCTCAACCTTCTCAGTAGAAAATTGCACGACAATATTCTGGGTTAGAAATCAAAGGTATTGGGAACGACATCAGATATGAGATATATGCCTGCAGTACACAGGCAAACCTCAGATAGGTCATTTTATTCAAATTGATAGATTGTGCGTTGCAGAATATCACACTTGTTTAAATGTTTAGCTCTATCCACTCCTGTTAGAAATAGACCTACTGGAGGGGGGGGCATAACTGATGTAGTCTTTTGACTCTCAAAACGGCTTTGAAGATCTCGAACTGTCAATAACAGCAGTGAAAATGTGGTCAACAGTCTGCTTTTAGCGTTCAACCAAGAATATATTGACAACCTTCATCTTGGCCATTCGTTTATGCTGGCTTGTTCATATATAGGTTAACTAGTCATGCGCGGTCATGTGAGAAAGTGATACATTACCAGCTGACATGCCAAGCCAGTCCTTGCGTGATTCCATGAAATATTTTGACGTCGTTTCAAGATCGTGGATTAAAATGCCAGCGGACATGATTTCAACGTAATTATTCTCTTATCTTCACTTCCTCTTAATAAGCTGCTGAGGTATTCTTAATCCTCGCTCCCCCTGCTCATCTCCCAAACTATTATATCAATTTTGTCAAACCATGCATCAATGGAATATTCATTGAAACGGGATTCAGAAAAACAGCATTATTACTACTTTGAAGTCATCCCTGGAATGAAGGTCAAAAGTAAAAAAGCGCCCGTTTACAGCAGATTTCCATTAGATCACTATTTGAAATAAAAAAAGACAAAAAACTATAAACCATGCACTTATCTGGAAGATCTGGTTAAGGTGGCTAACAAAATTATGAATATGAATTGTTGTGGGATTACATCATTGTCATTTGATGAAGTCAAAGGTCAATCCTGAAATTCTACTGAAATCGCAATAAAATTCATCTTCTGAAATACTCTTCGCTGTCTCTTGCAGATATAAATAGTTGTTTTCACACATTTCATGTTTCACTGAGGATAAAAGCAGCATCAATCAGCATTTCAAATTTCAAATATGCATCCATAATAAGCAGATAATATCAAATTCAAAAACTTTCCATTTTGTGAATATCTTTATATTGATAGGAAGAATACTTTCTGTAATCTCAACTTATTTCATCAAGAATATACATTAGGCGTGAATTATACCAAAATCAGTCAAAATATTCCAAGCATTCAAATTTTAAAATGGATCTTACGCCAAAAGTAATATGCCAAAATTATTTCCCTTCAGTCAAAAATTGCATGACACGTATGAGAAACTAAGATAGTAGCTTCCAAAAATCTGGTGGTCATTGCTTGCTTGGTTTAAAAGATATATTCAAAGAATTCTCAGGGGCGAGAGTTGAGACTCATCGAAATTCGTAGTTATACTCTCACATTCAAGACGCGCTAGTTAGAAGATATTCATTTTCTAGGAAATTGTGCTAACTGTTTAGATTCATTTGTAATTTCTAAATACATGTTCATGCCCTATCTCGTACTCCTGAACACCACTGTAGTCTTTTTCATTTTTGTCTTTCAGTTGATTTCCTTCTTTACTGTTAAACGAAATGGCTACAGCTTCAGCAGGTGAAAACTTTGGATTGAAACAACTTTTAAAAGTGCTTCTGTTGAAATAAAAACTTTTAGCTTCGAAGCATTTTCTGTACAGCAAAAATTTAAACAGCTAAACCGTGTAAATGAAAAGTAATCAGCTGTTTATCGCAGTCATAGAAATCCGACTTTCCGCTTTGTTTAAAGACTAGAATGGACAACAGCTGTTTGTAGACGGTAATTTCAGCTGCTCGGTTATGCGCCGATTGTTGGATCTTTAGAAGAAGCAAATAAATGAAACATCCAACAGTTTTAGATTCTTGCTGCAAGACGATCTATCATAAATTACTTTATTAAAATGCTGCAGCCTCATTCGTTTAGGCACCGCTATCATTGCAGTGTATGTCCCCCACGTGCTATTGTTTTCGATGCCCGTGTCTGTTCTAGCGCCTTATTATTATAGAGAGTAGTCGGACTTCTATGATCGCAGTACTCTGGTTAATTTATGTATTACCTTGTACGGCTCTACAAACTATAAGCGTTTTGTGCGTAATTTGTAGCTATGACAACAATGTATCTCGTAATGATGATATCTGTATCTATACATGCGAAAGAGATTTTAGAATTCTCAGTTGGCGCATATTCATAGCTGCTCGCTTTGTTTTCATGGATTGCTGCACAGTATTGTTACTGTAACTTAGATTTGTTCTGGCAACAATGTTGGATCGCAAAAATCTATGTTAATGTTATGTAACTATCAAAGTCAACAATGGAAGCTAAAAAATATTATTTGACGTTTGAAATTCTCTTGAATTGCTTCGTGACAAAATTATTCAAGTGCGAAGATTGAACTGCATAAATACCTTTGTGAAAAGTAATGTACATGTATATGTGATGACTTCAGCTCTATAACAATGCATAGAAATCTGTTAAATTCTTCACAACACTTGGCGAAAGTTTCAAGAATAGAAATCCATTTTCTCTCTTGTTTGATACATTAGGCAACCGGCTCTAACGACATGCATGTATTGTAAGATCCTAATGATTTTATATCAACAAAAAAAATGATAATAGTTGCAAATGAATATCAATCAATGGAAGCCAACATTCTTTATGTACTGTTGTCATGACCGTCATAGTTCTATAATATTGCGAAGTGTCGGGTACCTGTGGTTTCAAGTTTTGGTGAGTTTTCTATAGTAAATTATCCAACTCAGCCGATAATAAACCATCAAGCATTTCTTCAGTTTCAGCTAAATGGAGAGTTGTAATCATTGCTGAAGACGAACGGTTGGATAGGAACTACAGCCTTTCACCCGACACACTTTTGTCTGAAGTCATTGCCAAATGGCAGCTGGAGTTAGGACTGTACGGTCCTTGGGTATTCAAGTCTGATGACCGAGCATTTGAATACGATATGGACTTTTCTCTCTTGAAGTTGGCGAAACGATGCCGGGATCCAAGATGGTGATCCTTGCTGCTACGAACAATAAAATCCCATCACGAACCCTTGCTTGGAACATCAACGTCTTCATAGACGGGCAGATGAAGCAATGCTTAGCAAAACCTCACTATAGACTGAAAAATGTGATTCCTAAGTCCTCGAAAATCACTTTCCAATATGATGGGAAGATCCTCGACAAAACAAAGACCATCCGCCAATTGGGTATCCCACAGTATGGAGTCATCACAGCTGTTAGACATAAAACTGTTGAGCTGGCGGACAGAGGTCAGAAAAGGATTCAGTTGTCAGATTCGGCGCTTGTCTGTGAGCTACGACAGCAACTGAGGAAGTTCGAAGAGGAGAACTTCATGCTTCTATCTAAAGAGAGAATTCTTCGTCATGATGATCTCTTAGTTGGAGTTGCTGAACCCATGAAGATACACAGACAGCAAGTGACAGTCAACATCGATAAGGAGGAATTCCGCTGGAACGTTGGAAGTGATAAAATCCCTTTCAGGGAATTCATCGTGAAACTCGCTGATGTTTCCAACATCGGGCAACTGCAGTTATCGAGGCTCGTGTATGTATGTCAGGGATGCGGACGACACATCACAAAGGATGAAGGAGAGTTCCAGCCTCTGAATGTGGAGTGCTGTCGACAACGATCCCTTAATCTAAAAACGGAGGACGAGGACGAGGTGATTCACAAAGGTGAGTTATCAACATAGCGCCTAGACATTGTGAAGAGTAGTTTTGTTGATTCACGATTATAACATGCCGTATATTTCGAAATAGATGTTGCAGCATCAATATGCTCCTACTATATAGTCCCGATGAACACATTTTTCTTATATATTAATCACATTTTGCTGAAATGCTAAATAGCTATGCTGTAGGCCTATATGCACCACTTTTCGATTTGCCTACGCATACACTTGCATATGACGCACGTCATAATAAGACAACGAACTTCAAGGTGTTCACTCATACCCCTCATATTTCCCTCTGACACTGTTGATGAGGTAATTATGAAGCAGTCAATATCCGGCCACACACTTCTGCTCTAACTCCCTCACATTCTACAGTATTCCGTGAAATGTTACCAATGCACCAACAATATTGTGAGTATTGACTAATAAATTGTGCTTATTGTTCCTATTACACAGATAGGTCAATAATCAAAATCAGTCTGTATGTGCAGGTATGAGAGGTACGGCATATGTTATCGATTTTGCAAATGCACTGACATTCAGTAGTTCATTGTAGCAGTTGAATACCTCAAAAATGGAAAACTGTAGGCCATTCAATGCATATTTGTACCCTTCAAACTAGTTTTTAGAATTTTTCCAAGACGATTGCGAGCTATGGGCATCATATCATCAAATCAATGAAGACCAATTGTGCAATACGTGAAAAAGTAGAATGGTCTGCCAAATGCTATCTTCCTTCTTCAACCACAATGTGAAAACTGTCCAGATGATAGAAATATGTAGGTGACAAAAGATGCAGGGAAATTTCATTATATTTTCTTGATCACTTTCAAACATATATGGAGCACAAAAATGCTGCTTTATTTGAATGCAATTTGCTCGAAGGGTTGTAGGCTTACTATATGAAAAACAAGCCCAGCTAGTCTGTGAACATCTTACCAATGCCATAAAGACATTGAAACATATATGCTGCCTACTCGTTTTGAAATAACCTATCAAAGATTGCAAAAATTCAGCTATTCGTGCAGTCGGGCCAATAGTTGGAAATCTTTATTCAATTTTAAAAATATGTCACAACTCAGTAGAGAGAAAAAGAGTTGCTCTGGCATCACTTGCATTGACAATGAACCCTTTTAAACTTGCTAACGAGATAGAGATCCCGTGATGAAGAATTCAACGATCGATCATGAACACATTGAATGTACATGTAGTTTAATGGTCAAAAAGTAATTGTGATGACACTTTTTAAATGAAACTGTTTGGGGTTTAACTTGGAAGAGACGTGGAGACTTTGGAAGAAATAAAACTGCAAAATTCGAAGTGTCTGGCGTTCGGTTGCAAGGCGTTTCTGCTGAAGGTTGTGCAGTCATCACACAATTGATGGTATGTGATCATCTGCAGCAGAAAGACTTTATCAACACAAATATAATCAAGGGTGATATCCTCATTGACACCGAGGATATACAGCATGCGAAAGTTCAATGAATTTTAGTTCAGTCAATCTATAAGGTAATTAAGCAATATTATAAACTCAAAATGACAAGTGCCAGTAATTAAATCAAAATTCATCATCCGTGAATTCGATTATGCCAATTAATTAGGCACAAATTAATCTACATGTAACTCTACTAATGTGAAATACTATCTGTAGTATTATAAGAGTTCAATAGGAAAGAGACTAATGCAAGTACATGCGATATAGTAAGGACTTAACTTAATTGGAATTACTTATACGAATTATTAAGAATTACTCACTTGAACGTTCCTCGATTACGAATTCTATTACTATACTTACTAAAACGTGTAATACTTTATCAATTTGGTCAACTTTGTTCTAACGATGACGGTTGATTGGTCATTTGAAAATTGACACCGCACAGACCTGTCATCTGCCGACTATGTCTCCCTGCTCTGATTGAGTAAGAAGATAGAAGTGTTTGAGATGAAGATAAAGTTATGAGATCCTGACAAGCACGCATGGTTCGTTCTCTACAGGTGTTAAGAATCATTCAAAAGTTCAGAAAAACTTGTCTAAGAGTGAAGAAAAATGTGATACTTAAAATGATTAAGCTTGATAGTAATGAGTTCATCAGCAGGAACTCGACCATGATTTGCGTTTCGGCCCCTAATTCCAGAACGCTCAGACCTGTTCGAGTGGGGCACTGGACATCTATCATGTACACACTCAATGACATCAACTTTAAATGTTAATACAAATGAAACAGAAAATAAAATATATGAAAATTAAATATAAATAGCGGAAACTATTCAGACTGAAGGAAAGTAGCATGATAATTAATTAAATTAAAATTAAATAAGTGATTATAATGACAATGAACTAATAGCAGAAAAAATAAATTAAAGGAAAATGACATAATAAAAGATAATTAAATTGAAAATTAATAAATGATTACAAAATTATAATCGAAACTGTTATGGCACTACAAGTAAGAAAGGTCAATTTCAAGTCCGGTACATTGACATCTATTCTACGTACTGGCAGAAGGAAAGTCTGTGTCTTACTGTCAATGGTGGTGAGAATTGTGTTGTCTGTCACAGTGCATCAAACCATGACATCTGCAACGTCCACAGAATTGGACCAATCGTCTCTTCTTCTGTTTGACTAGGAAATAAGCATTGGAACATTTAATGCCTATGAAATGGCACAATCTGCTAACATGCCATAGAAACAGAACAATAATCACTTTTTAGATTAATAAGAACTTTCTTAATAATGATCGGAAGGACCAACATTATCAAGAAAACTTTAGCGCAATGATCTGAATTCTTCGAATCTGAAGGAATCTTGGCGATTGGAGCATTTTGAAGGAAATCACAGCAATCCGCAAGAGACGCACGACTATTTTTCCTATTTCTGTAAGGCATCAAAAATTTAGTACTTGCTAATTTTACACTTAGTAAATTCCTGCATGTACCATCATTTTGAATCAGTTTGCACTTCCAACAAAGTGATGATGTCAAACAGTCTAATTCTGTGTCAACGTCAAATTCTGCGTCCACAAAATGCAGTGAACATTTTGTTCGGCAAAGTATATCGGTGAAACCAAGAGGACTATCAGGTCAAGATTGAAAGAACATTTATCATTATCGCATTCATTAGTGCACACTATGCACTGCATAGACATCTTATTTCACATTTCAGCGATCGACTTTCAACGCAAAATTATGGAACATCATTCATCGTGGACTGCAGAATTACCAAATAAGGCAAGAGCTTGAGGAACGCAAGATCCGCTCCGCGAATCCCTTTATAAATGTCCAACAATCAGGGTACTGACTCTCGACTCTTGAGAAACACTAAGGCGAAATATTGAGTATTTAATTTTGATTTTATTATAATACAAATCGGTCGAAGAAAGCTATTTTCCTTATCATTACCATATTCGTCTGATGAATTTCAAATCATGATGAAATACTTGAACATTCACATTTATGTTGGAAATTTATTGTAGACGACTTTCATAAACAATCTACTCTTATTTTTTATCGCATGAAAATGTCTAAAGACAATGTTGAGAGCATATTTGAATGAATTGGGATAGCCAAACCGTGTTGAATACAACCCAAACAGTTTTTGAAAATACATGCAAATTAGGTGTAGTCGGCTACTATCTCAGTTCGTGCAAAAAGTTAGAGTTTTACTTAGGATTCACTGCTTGTTGCACAAAATCGACAGGTTTACTTATAAATCCTTATTTTAAATTGTGTTTAAAGGTTATTGTGTGGATGCATTTTTGGAGGAATGAGCAAGTTCATTTCATTATGCACTTTTGGCATTGATCTGCAAGTAATTTGCCTTTATGCGCCCAGAGGTAGACTACTGAGTAGAAAGAACAAACAAGAGAAGAGTGAATGGAAGAGTTGATCTATCACATAAGCCCCTATATCTTCATTATCTTGCAGACGTGAGCACATCCACATCCTCAATGCCAAGAAAAGCAAGGAATAATGGAATGCAAGGTCCGAGGACGAACATGACAAGGAGGAGAACATTCTTTGACGTCCACCGCAACATCGGTGAGAGAGTGAGCTGTGAACGCTTTATCAATGTCTAAAACTCCTTTGTTCTTGCAGAAGTGAGCTGTCAGATATCAAAGCCTGCACAGGAGGGTGAGTATTTCTTACATGTCGACCATTCTGAGCTTGAACTCTACACCTTCCTACATTCTTTCAGATGCTGCATGTCAGATGGGTGAGTACCTTCTTGTATGACATCTTCACACAGCTTAGTTGTTATGAACAACGAACTGCCTCTAAAGTCAATTGCATGAAATAGCCATCAGCAAAACCTTTTTTTCATCATTATTATAAAAAATTACTTATAAAATATCATCAACTATATTTGACAACATTTCAATAATGGTTCATGAAACCGAAATACAGTGATTCCCTCCTTGGCTGCGCGTGACTCGTTCAGTTCCGTTAGTGCATGCCAACATGTAGACATTTTTGTTAAATATTGTCTATCCGGTAATTGGAAATGTAACTGCATCTTTCATGATTTTTACAACAAAGTAAGTGAATAAGATAGCAATCAATCATGCGCATCTTCTACACCTGTAACCTTGCAGCAACGCAATAAATACCAACTTTCAATGCGCGGTATTGTCAAGCCCAAAAAGAAACAGCTAATAAGCACAAGTATTTCGTTTTTGAAATATTTTGTGAATTGAGTAGAATTCTGATAAAAGATCACAACTTCATGCTCTTATCATGAAGTTCTCCTAAGATTCAAATCAAAATATTTATTCTTGTAACTATATTTGTATAATTGCATGAATATGCAACATTAATAGAAAACCCAAGTTTATCCAAGAATCTTTGACTGACTACAGTAATACGCTTGGCCATCGAAGATTAGTATGACACATCGGAAATAATCCGTAAATTGAAGCAATTTTTAATGAATACTTTTAAATCAGAACTTCAGTTGTTTTCTTCATTGACCAACCCACAGAGATGCATTTATCTCTTTTAACATTTCCGTGTCTATCACTTGTTGTGCTGAAGTACCTAGAGAACAAGCGTGGCCATGTGAAGAATGCAACTGAAGTTCTGATTTATAAGGATGACACATGCATTATTCTTAATAGAATTTGGAAATGAATTTAACAATGATAACTTAGGAAACGTGACCTATGTTGCCTATATTGCATATCGTAATAGCACGACACTAAACCTGATCACTTATCAACAGACTTGACAGCCTCACAATAGGTCTGACAACATGACAGCAAGACAGACAGCCTGACAGCAAGCACTACAAATTGACTGCAAGTTTGATGACCTGACAACCTGACAACAAGCCAGAAAATGTGACGCAAACTTGACAATCCAACAACAAGCCCTATAAGCTGACAGCAAACCGTCGGACAAGAAGACTCATAGCCTAGTTATACTACAACCAGCCCAACAACCTGGCAACATGGCTGAGCCCGACAACAGGTCTGACAGTCTGAAGACATGCCTCAATACCTGAAGCAAACGTGATAACATCAGAGCAAGCTGTCAACCTGACCACAAGACTGATGGCCTGGCAAAAGCTAATAGCCTGATAAAGTCTCACAACTTGATGCTAAGCTGGATAGCCAAATGACTTAACAATCTTGACATCTTGACAACCAGTCTAACTGCCTTAAATTGAACTTTGACAATCTACCTGATAGTCTGACAACAAGTCTGACATTTTGGCAAGCTGAAAGCAAACGTGATAACTTCGTAACAAGCCTGAGACATTTACAACAAGACAGCAAGACCTGACAGCAATACACAAAGTCTGAAGGCAAGCCGGATAAGCTGACAGGCTGTCAGCAAGCTTAACAACGTGATAGCAGGCCTAACAACCTATGTTCAAGTGGGATGACTAACCAGCAGACCGTACAACGTGAAAATAAGTCAAAAGCATGCCAACAAGCTTGACAGCGAGACTGCAACCTAAACGCAAGCGAGGCATTTTGACAACGTGCCTAACAACCTGACAGCGAGAGTGGTAACTTGAAAGCAAGTATGACAGCGTGACAATACGCCTGACAGTCTGACAACAAGATTGACATCGTAGCAACAAGACAACAAGCAAGTTTAATGATCTACCAGCAAGATGGGCATCCTGAAAAAGCCCTGTACATCCTGACAGCAAGTCTGACTTAGATTTTCTGTTGCCATCGATCGGGATTCATCCAAGAATAATAATTATAGAAAGGGTAAAACATCAAAAACAATGAGATCAAAAATTAATGAGCATTTAAACGGTCCTGAATCTGACGTTTGCAAACATTCTATAACACACAGCTCCCTAATCACACAAAAGTCCGTCACATGGTCAATACTACATTGAAACGTGCAAAACATGGTTCATAGAAAGAGGGTCGAAAACAAGGAGATCAAACCAAGGCCTACCAAGATACTGCTTAATCTCATAAAATTCTGTGTAATTAAGTTTTTCCTTTTTATACTAGTGGTTTGTTCGTTGTTGCATCATCCTCTTGATACCTCAAGTAATCCATGATATTTTTGTTAAAATTCTGTGTTAGCATATCTCAATGTCCATGCTCTATTAAGGTTTTACACTTTTCAGCAAGATGATCCGTATTGAAAGTACGAAAGGGTCTGTATCCATAGGTCCGGAGAGTCCCTGTATGGGGACCATGTGGTCCGTATTTAGTAAGGGTCCGTATTATTATGGCGTCCATTTTGAAGGTCCAAAGGGGTCCATATAGTGACTTATAGGAGAAAATGATTTAAAGATTTATGGACCGGTTAAATGGTCCTACTATTTTCTATTTATCTTCAAATACCTACCCATACCGCATTAACCACATTCTTCACTTTCCGCCACTTTACCAAGAGGACAATTTGTCTTACAATCCTTCGATTGATTTGTCAATTTATAGAAAATACTTTGCAAAATGTTTGCAACTAACACTACCTTTTAATTTTTTCTACAGATTTGTTCAATTCTTATGATTATTTGATAATTATGTACTTTATCCATAATGAAATCAGCCTTAGATCACCTTGGCTCTCATTTCAATTTTCAAAGGAGGAATTTTGGCAGCTTTGAAATACGTTCACAACACTTCTCATAAGTTCATCGGCCCCATTGTTCCAGAAAATTGTTACTTTTATTATTCTAACAAATCTGAAGCTCGACATCCTGACAATAAGCTGGACATCTTGACAGCAAGCTTAAGGATCTGACCACAAGCTCGACATCCTGACAATGCAGTAAACCATTGATTACAAATCCTTGTTTCACTGACATGCAGTTTGCTTGCTTGATTGAGTAATCATCAGTTTTTCCTCCATACTATTCGTAGAGAACAAGGTGGAGACGATGCAATTCAAAGCAGTTACAGAATTGTGCTTCTTAACAAATATTCTTTGGTCGAGGAAGACGTGACGGACATGAGCATCTCTGGAGGCATCACTTCTTTGCTGCATGGGAACTTCATACATTGAAATGTGAATCATTATGACGATGAATTTTGAAATCAAAACATTTGGAATCAGATGCATTCACCTATTTATGCAATAAATAGTCTGTTAGAAATGAAAGAACAGTGTCTGAAAACAAATTCAATTGGACGAATGCGATTACTGTATTTAAGCGGAGCACATAAGCTTTTATTGAAATATTGCAAACTGATGATCGAGAATATTTAATTGAATAAGTTTGTCGTATGTGTAAAATGTGGCTCGGTCAAAGGACAGCGGTCAAGCAGTCTCAATATGGTCCGCTTTCAGAACAGAGTTCAAACAGTGCCAATATGGTCTGCTTTGAGGACAGCAGTCAAGAAGCCAAATATGGTGCGCGTCCAAGGCAGCAGTCAAGCAGACCCCAATATGGTGCACTTTCAAGACAGCAGTCAAGCAGACCTCAGTATGGTGCGCTTTCAAGACATCAGTCAAACAGACCCCAATATGATGCGCTTTCAGGGCAGCAGTCAAACAGCCCCGATATGGTGCGCTTTCAGAACAGTAGTCAAGCAGCCTCAATATGGTGCGCTTTCAGGGCAGCAGTCAAGCAGCCTCAATATGGTGCGCTTTCAAGGCAGCAGTCAAGCAGCTTCAATATGGTGCGCTTTCAGGACAGCAGTCAAGCAGTCCCAATATGATGCCTTTTTAGGACAGTAGTCAAGAAGCCCCAATATGCTCCGTTTTATAAAAAGCAGTCAATCAGGCGTATCAGATGTCGCGCCCAGACATATTTTTAGCCCGACTTGTGAGTTATGGAGAATATCATATTTTTGATTCAAAATTCAAGTTGTGGTCTTCTTGAGTTCCTGCTTGGTCCTATCTTTCATGTACCTATCACAGTTACCACTCTATGTTGATTGTAAACGCCCGGTCAACATGAAGTCTAGAATGTATGCGGAAGTAACTTACCCAGAATATCACATCATTGACTGGCGTTGAGATATTTAGTTAATTAAGAGATTTGAGCAGATACGAAATTGAATGTTTTGAAGTTTAGGATGAAGATTTGAAAGTGAAGGAAATTTTTTCAGGAATTTGAAAACAGGAGAGGAACAAAAATGACTGAGATGTACAGAAAGTCATTTTCAGCTTTCTTGAATAAATAAAAATTATCAATAAAAGTAAATACTTCAATTGGCATTTTCAGGACAGTTTCTCATTTGTCTGTTGCGGTCAAATGTCATTTCCATGCAATATTTCAAAAAGTTAAAAGATTCCATGCAAAAGGATAAAAATGAGAACAAAAAGGAATTAACGTTGAAATCGACAACTTCATTCCTTTGTTCTTCAAGCAGACAGAGAAGATGGACGTTGTCTGTTATTTCCTTTCAGGAGAGAAGCTGCAGGTGTTCTATTGGCCTGATGAATTCACTCTGGACACCTCCGCCTGTGGTGTGGAAATCACCGGGAAGTACGTGTGGAGCGATCCCTTCGTCAAGTGTCAGCTGCCGTCCGTCCGCTCAGGCTGGATGGAGTTCCGGGACGTGTGCGCAGCTGTGAAGACGATATTCGGCGGCGCAGACATCAAGAGGATTGGGCAGCTCAGAGGTGTCCTGAGAGGAGGGAAGGAGGTATCGCAGGTCACCTCCCCCTCTGATGACGAGATGAAGCGGTATTTGAAGGATGTTCAGTTCTCTGATCAGGACGGAGATATTTTCACCTGGGAGGAAGCAGGAAAACCGCAGCAGTTGACAGAAATCACCGCAGGTGGGAGAGTCCTCATCTGCGGAGGTCGCAGGACGATGCTTGTCATCCGCAATCAATGACGTCCTCCTCTTTCCGAGTCCTCCTCAGAACTCAAAACTCCTTCCACAGAAGGACTGTCACGGATAAAATCATTCCACCATTTCTGCTCAATTTTCCAAATCAATGAATCTGTCGATAAATCATTCTCCTCTTTATTTCTATAAGACATTAATTCTATTGAATTTCAATTTCATAGCCGGAACACAAGAAATGGTGAAATGATTTCCGCATTTTTCTGAGATATTTCCTGTGAACTGAAAGCAACCATTTCTGTGACCATTCTTGCTTTGTCAGAGTTCACATGAAGTGAAAATCAAGATGTTCCGACGGCAGCTCAGATTTCAAATTCAAATGTTCAAAATTATGTTGAAAGGATAAGTCGTCTCTGATTTGTGAAGTAATTGAATCAAAATGAAGCAATGAATCAGTAGACATCAATTTTAAACGAAAGATTCTATCGAACGGTTTTGATTTTGAACTTTGAGACCGAAACTCATTTCCTGACATCGATTTGATGTTCGCTGTCTCTGATTTAGATCAAAATTATTCTGTAAACATAAAGTATGAAGTATTTGTCTCTCCATGACCGCAAGCAACTTTTATAATCAGAAGATTATTTAGTGCTTTAAGTTGAAAATAACGCTAAAACATACTACTTAGCAATATGAAACAGACAACACGAGTTTTGATGAAATATCTGTGAAGATGGATTGGTTACGCTTCAGCAATCTTCAGTGTTGACATGATCACAGATGTTTTCAATATATGTCAACACTTTTGATAAGAATGCAGCCACGATTCTATTGCCACTTTGACATTTGAGGTTAATGAGTCACATACGACGAAATTGTCAGTAGTACGTTTGCAGCGTGAATGTTCGACAGAAACTAAAATAATAAGTGCAGAGATGCCGGAACGAATTTTGGGCAAGGGGCAAGAATGTTGAAGAAGGGCTAATACTGAAATAAATTTTCAATATGAAGTACAGTACGCGACAGCAAGTTGTCATGCATCTATTCCATAATGTGATATTTGCGCTTTGAACTTGGTTAGAATACTATGACGCTAAGATAATGAATTACACCAATTTCTATGTTCCTTTATTGCTGTTCAAAATCTGTCAATTCATTGTTAGGGAATGATATCTTGTCTTGCTTGGATACTACTGTGATCATAGAAATAAACAATACCATAGAAAGTACTATTATCTACTTCTATGGTTGTGAATGATTAATCACATTTACTATTCAATGCAAAGCGCACATTCAGTCATTGATCTTTATTGCGTCGAGATGGATTCACGCGAAGACCTTAACGCTATCGAAAATTTGTGGGCCATTGCAAAAATGCGTATGAATAAAGCTCACTGCAAATCAAAGCAAGAACTGGTCTCAAATTTCTTGAGGATGTGGCATCATGACCAAGAAATAAAGGTAATGTGTGCAAAATTGGTGGAATCAATGCCAAGGAGAATTCAATCAGTCATAGATTCAAAAGGTGAATGGACGAAGTACTAGGCTATTCAAACAGTTAGTGATGCAAATGTTTGGTAAGCAACTGATTTTTCACTATCAATCTGCACTCATTTCAATACAGTGCATTTTAAATGGACAAGTAGCCTGTGTTTTTATGGTGTATGACAACTTGCTGTCGCGTACTGTAGCTCAAACTACTTAAGTCTTCCACACATACAGACCAAGAGCAATAGTGTTCGGCACGAGCAGCTACTCGAGTAGACCTACTCACTTTCAATGTGTTACTCGAGTAGTGATTCCGAGTACTCGAAACAAAATAATTATGTGAAAGCTTTCACAAGTAATTGCTTTGTCAGGATTCCACTAAGCAATGAATTCTCTTCAACTTATTTAATAGTTTTCTTCATGAAAAGGTAATAATTCTTAGATACAATGTACAGCAAAGCAAGCTATGACTGCATGTACAATATCATGCCGATCAGAGAATGTGAAGATTTCTATTCGCTATTATTCAGATCGGTGATTTCCGTTGCACTGAAACTTTCAGCATTAGACAAAACGATCGAAAGTAACAGGTGTTTAGATAAAATTATTCGCTAAATCTGCTGTCATTAGATATCTCAATAAGGCATGGCAAACAGAAAGATAAAACATGTTAAGTAGTAAGAGAATGATCACATCACTTAGGTTGGGAGACTTGGCTGTTAAGAGCTCGCCTACTAAACTTGACAGCATGCAAAATTGAAGCTCGACTTTAATCGTGAAAAAATTCTGCGTGTGATTTGCACTTGTCTCGCCTTCACACAAGCATGCATTGTTCAGTGTCCATAGATATTGTTGATAAACAAAATATTCAATCATGCAGTGGTATGTTCCATAAACATTCATGAATGAAGCAATGAAGCTTCGTTGATTTTATCTCACAAGAAAATGAGCATGTATACAGAAGATTATTCATTATTTGTTATACCAGATAAAAACTCTAGTTATCTCAATGAATTATGTTGGACGGTAAATTACCAAAACAAAATCTATAGTTGACCAATTGGCAATAATTTCATAATGACAGCGAGGCAGTGAAGAGGAAAATCTTTTGTAAAAACTGCGTAAAAGGTTGATAGGCCTTCTATAATCGATCTTACTGGAGAACATGAATTAGTAGGTCCAAGTAAATTATGTATTTTAAGAATATGTAATTATGTTTTTTGTAGAGCTGCATCTCAGCTTATAAAATAGTGTATTGAATAGTGTATACATTGATATTTCATTCTATTGGGCTACTCGAGCAATACTCTAATAGTGGCCATTCGAGTAATGCCGAACACTAATCTGTAGTATGGACGTACATTCCAATCGTTTGCTAATCTGTTTTTGAATTCCTCCCATCCCTTTCGGAAACGGGAAGCCTTGATTTTCGGCTCTTGTAGAAGGTGAGGCCTCAATTGCAAGTTACGTAAGAAGATGATTCAGAGAGTTGTAATTCCGAGAAAAACGACTCAGTACGCACGCAATTCTGCTTGATGGGTGTATAAGGCTGGAGGCACACAAGAACAGCCGCTGATAAAAGCCACCAGCCATCAGCCGTTTTCCGCGGTTATTTACTGGGCACACAGGAAAAGCCGTTGTTCACCAACCGCTGACGTTTGAAGACGCCTTTTTATGAAATGAACATGTTCATTCTGCGGCTTGCGGCTTGCCCTTGGCAAGTGTGAGAGAAGAATTTATAAATAGATGTATGCTGTTGAGGTGACGAACGTGAAAGAGCCAATCAGGTAACAAGTAATTTTTAATGTCAAATGCCTAGCTACTACGTCATACTCATTCTTGCTTCCAACTGTTTATAAATAACCGCTGTAGTGACGGGGAATCTCTACACGGCTGAAGTACTGTTCAACAATGCTTCAACCGCAGTCGACTGCAGAACACGGCTTGTGGAACAAAGCTTGTGTCAGACGGAATTGCATTTGCGGCTGAACCGCACTTTTCGGTTAGTGTCCGCGGCTTTTCCTGTGTGCCTGTAGCCTAAAGCAGCACGCATCGCCTGCTGGAGGATTTATTGTATTATATACAATGCCTATTATTCATGTAGACATAAGACATTCTGACAAGTGATTATAAGTCTTGTTCGATATTAGCCAATATTATTTTGTTATTGATGAACAGAATTACTAATTATTCATTCTTATAAATTGCCTATTAACTAAAATTGTCTAAACGGCGGTGATAACGTTCAACCCGTGATCTTTAAGTGTAAGGATCTATGAGTGTACATAAGCCTGTAATCATGCTTTCGAGTTACTTTGTTGATTGATATTCTATCTTGTCAATTGAAAAAACTTAAAAACACTGGAGACTCTTGGAATCTGCTGCAATTTTCAATGCCAAAATGAGGTAACTAGCTATCTGTTTATTCAAAATTAATTCGCCATTTCTGAAAAACGTTTGAGCAAAGAAGATAATTCTTTCATCAGAAATACTTCAATGAAAAGGCAAGAAGAACACTACTAATTTAAAGTAAAATCTCGAAAACAATTGTAGCATGAGTATACTTTTGATCAAGGTCACCTTTGTCCCCCTTCGCCCACCGTTCCGGCATCGCTGAATAAGTCGAACATTTAAATGATGAATAGAAGATGATTGTGAATTCATCAACAAGGATGAATACGAAGAGGTGCATGACGATACTGCAATAAAACTCTTGGACGTGCCTTGTAAATGACTCAAAACTTAATATTGCATGGAATTGTAAACTTTGTGAATGTTCAACACGAAAATTCATTCCGCTATACTTATTGCCGCAGTGGCCAAGTAGTTGTGTTTTGGATTCATCTCATCCGCTTCCACAGGTTTAAAGAGAGACGCTGGTGAAGTGATGGCTGACAAAGGAAGATTCCCGACAATCTATAGGCCTGCAAAGTAAAGAAGAATAGAAACACTCAAATTGTTGAATCCAAAAAGGATCTTACTAAGGCATATTATATATGTATAAAAATGACGCATCGCAGTTCTCAACATGATTTTAGATGACTCGAAATTGCGTCTTCCAGCGAAACATCAAGATGCATGTTCGATGAATTATTGACAAAGTCACTGATGTCTAGGGACTCTTTAAATATTTTCAGACATCTAAAATAGATGTGCAAATGAAAGTAAGAATTATTGTCATAAATTTGCAATATATTGCAAGATGTCACCTCTGGCATTCCACAGGGCTCAAAACTCGGACCGTTTTTGTGCTACGTTGCAGCCAGCTCTTATGATTTTGACTATTGTGATTGCCGTTTGATTAAATGTGCTAACGATGCTACGCTTTGTCTACTGTTGTATAAGCAATGGTGATGAGGATCATATTCATCGCAACCATCGTGCCCTCATTGATTTGTCAAATTCGATCGAACTGAAATTGAGTTTTGATAAGTGCAAATGTCTTACAGTGATCAAAATGTGTGCGTCTGTCGGAGCTGTTGCTGTCCCCAGTGTTCATTCAGTGAATTCTTTGTGCATCTTGGGTGTTCATTTTAATGATGAAGATACATGGTCACAACACATAGACCAAATTGTAAAGTGCTTCTAACAGATTTACTGCAATTCGTATTCTTCGCCCGATTCTATCAGATGACGATCTTAAGACTAGTTACTTCTTTTACATTCGCTCCATCATAGAGTATTGTGCTCCGGCTTTTGTTGACTTGTCATCAACAGATCGCCTTCAAAAACGTTTCCATAAAATTTTATGCGGTTCAAATTGTAATGATGAATGTTTTCCCGCACTTAGTGATCGTCGAATTGCGTTGTCTTTGACGTTTTTGCGAGATATTATGAATTATGAACATTTCCTGAACGACTCACTTCCCGATTTATCCTCTTCTAGTCGATCTTTGCTTCGACCGGAGTAATTCTTTGATTTTGTATGTATGTTCTATTTTTAATTCTGCATGTAAACCGTGCCTTCTCACACTGTGTTGATGGATTATCATTCTGTCATGAAGAAACGCTTATATTATTATTGTCAATATTGCTCGATGTTTTAGCAATGCTTCCCAAAAAGTGGAAATTGAATAATAATCAGAGTTATAATAAGAGTTAATGGAAATGCAATCCAGAGATAGAAAGTTGATGATGTGTGGATTCTTGCCTTTGAATTCAAAACAAGTAACGAATATCACAAAGAAACAGTCAGAGATGACTTTGTCAGTAAACAATTATTTCATATCTACACTGCCAACCAAGCAGAATCTTTTCTGATGATCCAGTCATTTCAACATTTGCAATACCACTCAGTGAATACACAACAAGACGCTCAATCTCTTTCAAAGTTAACTCCCTGGCCATGTGCTGGCTCTGACATTGTTCAAATAGACGTAAAACAGCTCCACGAGCTCAGAAGCAGCAGAAATGATAGATAGACTTTTGATGAAGTTGATGAGGATGTGAGAATTGAGATTTTCATCCTCACAAAGTTTAAAGTTTCAACATTCAAACAACAATTAGCTGTTCAGTTATTGAGTGGAATTATCATATCTCAAATCTCATTTTCTGCTGACGTTCTTGACGTTCTTGACGTTCTTGTAATTAACAAGCTTTTGTTGACTTTACTGCTGCGGTTCTGATCGGTTCTGACGCTTACACCGGCGCCATGATCATTGACCTTTCTGTATTTGAGATGTGTAGAATGCCATCCATGTAAAGCAGTCAAATCAGCACCTTCAAAGACGAGAGAAAGTTGTTCATTTCAATGTAGAACACTGTAGGGAACACTGTACGGTGAAGTATAATGACAAGTTCAAGGTAATTGCTAAAGCATGGATAGTTAGTTCCCTCTGACGATTCCTCATTTTTCAATTCGTTTACTTGTCATGCTTCTCTCATTGGTTATTCATGATTTCTTGTCGATTGTCGCCTCATTTAGTCTACAGAACTTGAATGTTGTTGACATTGAGGTCAATGTTCTCATTGTTCTTAAATCAACATCCTGATGAAAGTCCATGTTTCATCGCCTGACATTCAATCGAATTACCGTGCTTAAATTTCAATTGTTTTTGAAGCTATTTGGAATTCATGAGTGCAAAATTATCGACAATATGATGTAAAAATGATTCAGTTATCGTCAAAAGTCTGACTGTTTCATCGTTAATGTTTTACATTCAGCCAACTGTACGCTGCATTTCATTTCTCGTGTCATTTATTCTAATGGAAAAATAAATCTGTTGTATTGATCACCTGCATGGACGAATGGACAAAACAGAACATTTATCACATTTTGCAATCTGTCTCATTGCATTGTATCTTAGTGTGTGTTTTATAAATCTGTATATGTATTTGTATCTATAATAAAGATGAAATTAAAGATCATTTCAAATGGATTATGACTTTTACAATGAAATTCAATTGATGTGGTCAGCACAATATTTAAAATGGTCAAATTTGAGAAATATATCTTAAAACCGCATAAAAGGCTCCGAAATTCGCACGCAAACTTTCGTTAACATAGAAAGTACGAGATTCAAGAATCATTAATTTCTAGTTGAACCGAGTGTGCTCAAAATCGATTGACAGTGATGTTGAATATGAAAAATATCAGCAATCACGAAATCTAAATCGATTATCATTGAAATTAAGAGAATAATTCATTAGTTATTCTGTCATTAGTTATCTTTACAAATGTCTCGTTTTAATGACATATTCGCCATAAAGTCAAGGTTGTGATGCATTCCGAATGCAATCTTTCGAATGGTGATATGTATTTTGCATTATTCTGTGGGTTTCATATCTAAAAATTCGCATAAAACTTCATATTTTCACACTTTACATTTACATGCATCCATTACATGCACAATTATACACATACAATGTGCATGTACTCATTTTAGGAGGCAAGATGAATGTATATGTCAACAATCTTGAATTGCACATGCATAAATATCATGTAAATATGATAGACATTATTTTGAATATGTAATATAAATTAAATACATTAACATTATGAGAAACCTCATATCAATAATCAATGCTACTATAAATGAGAACCATCAATTTTCTAAAAAGTACTTTCAAAAATTACCTTTAAAACTGACCTTTCAGTAAGTCAATTTTGTCCAAATTTTTACTGAAGCTTCAACATACATGTAAACTAAAAGTCACAAAAAATTGAACTTTCATCTGACTTATTTTAGGAGATATAATAAGAAGGTGATAGCGTTGCCTGATAGGGATCAATACTTCAAACATAGAGATCCATGCCCTAATACAGAGCATTGCGTAATACTTACAGCGGCTAATCGACCCTACTTTAAAAGGGACGAGAAATAAATCAAAACTGATAATCAATTTTTTTATGTCTGGGTCTTTTTAAAAAGTAGTCAACATATGTATCGAAATTTCAAACTTACTCAAATCTTCCAAAACTGTGATTTTCAGGTAGGAAATACACTAAACTGCCATGAAATAATATTTTACTTGACTTAGTCATGACTGTAGAAAAAAATAGAATAATTTATTTCTGATTTTTTGAGTTGAGTAAGTAAGTAAGTAACCGTATATTATTGTGAAATGAAAATCAACATGTACATAGAAGTTACAGCAAATATTGTCCAGATTCAAGCGCCTTCACAAAGGTATCGTAAAGAGAAAGGGACAAACGATTTCTCATATTTATCAGTTCGAGCATGAGGAAGACAGTAAAAATCACTTCGTGGTTGCTTCGGTGGTAGTAAGTCATGAAGAATGTGATCACAATTCTCAATCTGATGAAACAATTCTATAGCCAACAAAATTCTTCTGTGCTCTAAAGAGTCTGGCAGACATTTCTCACATGATGTGCACCCGTTATATATAATTCGATGAACCCTTCTGTCAATTCCTGTCAGAACTTTACTGTTCTTCTTAGAAAGGCCAACAAAAAGCGGACAGGCATATTCCAGGATGAACCGAATAAGCACAATATAAATTTCGTGGAGTTTTGCTGCTGATGTTAAAGTCTTGAACTTGCGAATGATATGAATGCGCTGACTTGCTTTACACTGTAAATACTTGTGTACGAGTTGTTCTACTGTCGAGTGGAAAAAAGTCTTTCTTACAGGGTATATCAATCACAATAAATCTCCCTCTGATAATCATATAAAGTGTGGTGTGTGAGCACTAAACTTTTGGGCTGACCTTTCCTTATATTAGTGATGAATTGTGAAATCTGAACCTATCTTTCGTTTGAGTTGAAAAATCAAAGAAATGCGGTAATATAAATGCATTTACCAAGAACAATACTACATCTGCTTTGTTAAATATCCACTCTACTATTGGAGGATGTTGTGTCTTAGTCGATGTAATACAACAGAAAGATAGACACGATGTCCCAAAATTGGCGCAGTTTTTTATTTCAATATTGGAGCAACCTCTTTTACTTGAAAATCATTTTCTTAATCAAAAGCAACATGAAAATACCATGAGGTTTTACAGTAAATGGCCGAAATATCTTTCATCTTTGCATAATAAAACATTCACTATTCTCAGATGCTGTCAACTGCACTTGCGATGTCTTCATCATTGATTTCAAGTTTTGTACCAATCTTCTCTTTGGTTCGTCAATAGTTTTTGGCTTTCCATTATGATACAACATGTACTTGTCCTTCAGCAACCACTCAAAGCCGGCAATTTCATAGTGTCAGTTTTATGAGATCTTACCGGCCAAACTGTTTCAAAGCCGAGTCCAGAATCCCTTTGAAGAAATTAGGGTTTTCTTGAAGTTACAGCAACATGACGAAAAAAGTAAGATGGTGCTTCATCTTATTGGAAAATTGCTGTGGAGAACACCCTTTCGATTGACATTGTGGAATGAAGTGATTCTTCAGCATTTCATTACAATCATTGCCGTTGACAGTGTCGAAGAGGAAAAAACCACTCAAATTTATGGCACTGAGAAAAGGCTGTCCATACCACAACACGTAATGAATGGAGAGAACGAGTTAAAGTCATGGTAGGCTTTCCACCTGCCCATGTGATGCGGTAATTGTGCCTATTTATAGAGCTATCTTGTGAAAATATTGCTTAATCACTCCAAAATATGTTGGCTACTGAATCTGTATTGCTTATTGATCAAATCCTATTCGATTATCTTTATCATCTGAAGTGATTGCATGACGAAAAGAGAAGGGATAAAGGAAGTGTCTTAATTTGCCGTTCAATATTCTATGAATATTGATCTCGGAATTCCAGTCAGAGAAGCAAGTGCTCTAGCTGGACAAGTTCCATGAGCTCGAAGACTGCGAGACATCAAACTTGTAGCCTACCCTCTGCAAAAAAGTGCCTGATTTTCATCTTCAGACTTTTTGCTTCTTCCTGGGGCATCAAAGAAGACGACTTCAAGTCATTTCAAATTTTGAAATTAGACGTGTGATATTGGAGTGACAAATGCATCTCTCTTATCTTATGTGCACACAAAGTTTGAGAGGCACATCTTTCATGCGCATAGAACAGTTGGACAATTTCTAAGTGAGTCGATAGGTTTTTCCTGATTCTTGACTAAATGATAGCTTGCAATTAACCATCAATGAAGTTTTCGACAACAGCTAAAATTTATCTTTGTAGTGAATCTTCTCAACCTTTTGTCAAATTGTATCTGGTGTGCTTTTTAATTGCTGACCAATCAGAGAAGTCGCATTATTTGTTGCACGCAACATTGTGTTCATCAGATATGCTTTTGATACTTTTATTACAAGCTCACAATTATTATATTGATATAAATGGCGATATTGCTGTTTGAAGGCGAACTATTTTTTGAGTAATTTCTTTAAATACTAAAACCTCATGACAATTCTTTCCGCTTTTCGGTCTATAAATCATTTTTGAACGCAAAGTCTCGTTCTGATGACATCAAAATCAAAAACTGCACTAATTTTGGGACACTCTGAGTTTCTTGTCACTTGTAGGCAATCATTGGCTTCTTTCCGTCCGACACTAAAGTCAAGACGGTAGAGGGAAATTCACGTGATTGGCTTTAAATTATCTGCGTCAATTGTTTGATACTCACACTGATTTGATTCGACACTAAAGTGAGTTTTTAAACAGAACCTATACAGGTTCAGAAGAGGCGCAGAATAAAAAATGTAAACTGCATCATTTGGCTCGTCTCGGCGTTTTTATGTTAATGCCATTTGTGTAAGTGGAGAATTAGAACCGCTTCTATTATAAATTGGCCAGCAATCGGATGGCAATAAATCGGACTACTTTTTTATTCTCAATCGGACAGTTCCCTGATCGTGATCGCCAACCACTCATCAGCACTTGGATTTCAAACTTTTTTTACAGAATTTTCACCCTCACCACAGCTGTGAGCTATGAACGAAGCTAGGGGTTACTCAATGAAAACCTTAAAGCTGTTGTCAGACTTCAATTCAATTTTGAATTCTCTTGCGAATTTCATTGCTATCACGGGTTAATCCAGGTCCATGCAGCAAAGATAATGCCGACATCTTAATTCATTGAATTGAACTGAACTAGACACACATTCATTACGGGATGCAGCTGATCATAATTTGCGGTAATAATGTTTAACTTTACATGCAATGCACAAGAATAAACCCAACAAGAAGATGGTCTCTGCCGCCAAATCACATGTAAATCAATGCGAATAAAAGCTCCTACAGATGTATGTCAACAAGGATATCCAATTTCAAAGCACGTCGTACAATAAAGAAAAACAAGCAATATCCGAGGGTTTTGGAAGAGATGCATTTTAAATTTCAAAGTATTTTTCTTGTTGAGAATTCTCAGAGGCACTGATGCGTGTGAATGAAAACATGTTCATTAAAAACGTGGTCATTCAAAACATGACCTGACCAGCCATTGAAAGTGCTCGTTCGCACGGACAGCTATTTCGCAGCAATTGGATTGTGTGTGCTCACTCATAACATATAGCTGCAAATGTTATCCTATAGATGCACTGCAGACTCAAAACAAAATCAGCAATGTGATTCTAGACGACATCTAAGAGCAGATAGAGATTGTTTTTGTAGAATGTGATCATATTCGATCCAGGGCTTTGCATTGATGAACGATTGAAATGAAACGAAAGTCGAACGGAACGAGAATTATGATTATTTTGATTCATTTATCAAATATAGGATTCGTGCGACGAATCTCAAGCTCGGATTGTTGCGGTTCGATCGGATTCGTTCAGACGAATTTGAATATTCGCACTCATTCCTGACCTATCATTTGGCACAAAATTGATCAGTCAACGGGAGATCATTTCCGGTTCCTTCAGTTCAAGTTTAGTAAAACTCCCCAATATGTGGTCGAAATTTTACAAGTCAGCGGAAAAAGGTGCACCTAAGACGGGTTTTCGGCGTCCTTTACATTTGATAGGTCGTGGTAATTACTTTGACTTGTAATTTAACTAGGGAACAAATTTCTAACAAACTGTGTAGACTTTTACCTTGAAGTTATTTGACATAAATTGAATGTCATACCCCCAACCTTACATGCAGCTGGATAAGAAGGTTCTCTTCTCAATACCAAACAATCGTTGATACCTCAGATAGCTACTTTCATTGAAATTGATTTGTGCAGTAGAACCCTTACATTTGACCATTGTTTCAAATTTGCTGTCGGAAACAGGCCTACCCGGAGCCATGATTGCTATACTTTTAGACTTAAAACAGCTGTGGAGATCTCAAATTCATCAATCACATCTACGGAAATTTGGTCAGCAGTCTTCTTTTGGTGTCGAACTGCGATGATAGCTTTCATCTTGAACATTGATTCTGAGCTGTTCATGTATGCCAATCAGGCACGCACGATCATGTGTGAGAGGAAAATATTCTCATTCTACGATTTTCTGACACATCATGCATACACGAGCATCATGTAAGCGATAAATGAATGAATTTCACTCATTATGAACCATCATGGACGTGCACAAAATCATTTTTCATCTGATATCAAAAACTCTTGGACATTTCTACACCCTCTGAGACCCAAGAGGGATGCACCCCTTGACCCGCCTGCCACACTTCTACTGATTCAATTGAAATGAAGCATCACATGCAGAATCACTGATGTCAAAAATGATGATGTTACATATTGAGCATGAGCACAGTTGGAAGTGGGTCGTGGGTCATGGGTCAAGTGAGTCACAAAATCGCGTGGGTCAGGTGGGTCGTTGGTCAGACTTCGTTGACCCTCTTCCAACCAGTTTGACCCATGAAAGATTTGACAATCTCAAATACTGTAAACTTTTCATTATCTTGATAAACGCACGACGCTGGATCCGATCATTGCGGAAAGCTTTCCCCTGCAGGAACTTATGTTTATGTTCGAAATCACAAGAACAAATATCCATTCAGTCCTTGAACGTGATGCTACAGAAGTTCAGTTGTTTCGTGATCACTTCTACTGTCAGTGTCAGAGTAGTCCGCATGCTAGTCACTATTCTGTATGTCTTCGTCGTCGTTAGAATCATTCCAATTGATTCTTTGCAACTCAGTCAGTATATGATTAGCAATGAGCCTTCTTGGCCACTCTTCGATCACCTTTAGCCACACGGTTGCTAGCGAAACAGTCATGATATCTACACAGTCATTGACTAATAAACACCATGACCTCATTCATCATCTCCTCTCCATGGTTATTGGTTGCTTGTTTGAAGACATCAATCAATGTTGATTGTTGTTATACCAAAGGAATTTGTGCAAAATCGCATGGGTCAGGTGGGTCGTGGGTCACATTTAGCGTAGGTCAGGTGGGTCGTGGGTCAGACTTCGTTGACCCACTTCCAACCAGTTTGACCCATGATAGATTTGACAATCTCAAATACTGTAAACTTAATTTATTCGTATACTTATCATTCATGAAAAATTATTGAGTCACTGTCACTGAAAGGGGTGATAGATGCACACAGTCAAAATATGCAACACCATTGACTTTCACACGCTTCATACAGTTTCGAAAGGGGGCGGAATTGACACAAATTAAAGGCTCGAAAACAATTGCGCTGCTGTCTACTGAGAGATGTTGGTTGGTGAAGAGAAGTTGTTTGAGTACAACTGTGTATGCTCGATTCTCGGTCGCTATGTCTGACGATACCAATGATGTGTGACCTTGATTTCAGAGATGCAGCTACTGAAGAAGTCAGGTATTTAGAGGTATTATTAATCTTGAAAATGTTCTTGGAATGCCAGCTGCCTTCGTTTGTTTCGTTTGATTTTGTTGGTCTTTCATGGAAAATATTCTCTGGTAGAGATTGGAGTGGCAAATCTCTGGTAAAGATTGATCAGAGCCTAAATATTTTCGAGATGTGCAATTAATAAAAATATCTTGATAATATACATGCTTCATATCTAAAGTATTTAGCTCTTCAATCTACTGGCGCATCGTACATGTTCCCATGTATCTCAATGCTCATTCGATACATGACAATCTGAAATACGCTAATTCATACGACGGTCATTGATATAGACTTATACCTTTCACACAGACTTATTACGGCAGAGCTCTGTGAGGAGATATTTTTTGGCACTTCGCATCAATAAAACGTTTCGTTTTGATATTTGATTTGGTATCAGTAAAAATACGAATATTTACATGATGTCGCTAGTGATTGTCATCACAACGTACTCGCACATGCAGTGCCACTCAAATATATCAGTCATCTATATGTATTGTAAGCTTGAATTATAATCTTGTCTTCGTGCAATTTTCTATTCACGCGTTACGCATGCTTACTCCATTTGCTTTTCAATGAATGTCATTCTTATATCAAATATACAACCTTCCACTTAAATCTAGCATTAGCGGAAGTAAATGAAATTTGAATCGATTGCGATCAAGCAATAAAATATTATAATTTTTACACATGTAGTATATAACATAATAAATGCATGCATAAAGGATTTAGGCCTACTGCAGTCTTATTTTTTAACTTCATTTGATTAAGAAATGTAAAATTTGAAATTTTGTCTGTAGGGTCCTCAACTTATCTAATCATCTCTCTACGAGTTAAATAGGTAACACTAAAAAGGATAATCAAGAATTATAACAAGAAACATAATCGTTTAAATTTTTTTAGAACCTTTGGCATTTGTGGTGCATGAACTTTGATCATAAGATAATTTTGATGAGGTAACCAGGGGTGGCGCTACGGGGGGTCCTGGGGGGCACATGCCCCCCCCCAAGAAAATTGTTGGAACCCCCGTCGGCAGGGACGCTGTCGGCACCCGGATTAAATTTTGTCGGCAGTCGGCCTCCAGCACCTATATTTTGCATTACAATAATAGAGAGTACAGTTACAAATCGTTGCACTAGATATTGACTTGGATTGCTAGCCAAGTCAGCAACATTTACTACAAGCATTTTTGTTTACAGCGTTATCTCTTTATCCTGTTGAGCGGTAGCAAGATTGTATAGGGAAGAGATTTTCTCTCTATCGAGTTTTTGGCGATTTGATAATTGTTGACACGTGCGCAGCTATAATAGATCATTAAGCACAAGATAAAAGTATGTTTTTGTCTTTTTATAAAAAAAAAGGGGGTTTTTCGGTATCACATTTCTGAGATCTTATTCTGAGACATTACTTCAATGAATAATTAGAACAGCTGAAAATATGAAGGAGCAATTGTCATTTTTTGATGATTTTGACGTGTTCAGAATATACGAGCGTATTTTATCTAGTTAGATTTGCTACCTATGAACAAGTAGCATTATAACTGATTTCACAGTGAATTTTTTGAATGATGAGGATGAGATAAGATAATAGATAAACGATTTTCTACTAGAGATTTCTACCTGCTAATACAATCAATCAACAGATCGTCTATCTTGAGAGACAAGGAGCTAATTCAGATTTCGGTAGTAGTGTGATCGATCAAATTTTGCGCGAGCGCAGCGAGCGTGCGTAGACCATATCGTGCGATGATCTTGATATTTTACCAATGAGATGGTCCAAATATGCTACAGTCATGTGATTTGCTTTCATTTGGATGTATAAAGGAAAACGAAACGCCACATCTGCACCATTTCTGAAGTCGCACGACTGATTCAACAGTTAATAGAACGCCTGTTGTTCGCGTTGTCGAATAGTTCAAACGGTAAGTCGATCTGCTAAACAGAAGGTCAAATTATGAATTAATGCTTTACTTTCAAAGTCAGTGGTACAGTAAGGTATGGAGTAACCTCATCAGCGGCTCTATTGCTTGGTCGCTGCGTCGTTTCTGGAAGCAGTTCCGACTAACTTCGACGTGTCGGCCCTCGCTACTGGGACGTCATCCCAGGTGGTTGACTTTGGCGAGAATGTGGAATTTTTCCGCTGAGTGAAGCAGTCGAAGGAAAAACTGAAGGCATAGATGTACCACTGACTTGGCCATGAGAAGTAGGGACACCCCAGTGACGGCTGGCCACCACATACAGCATGTTTTATAGAAATTAAGATTTCCTCCCTTACTTCGTTTGAATGACCTGTCTGGGTGTAGTGTCGAAAGCAACAACTTTGACAATCTGAGAGGGACCGGTCTGAGAGTGGAGACGGAAGTTTAAAATTGCAATCGATTCGCCAGCAGCTTCAAACATGAGATCTTGGCAAGTCACATCTTGGAAGTTAAGATAGGCTTTAATAATTACAAATATACTTTGAAAGTACTCAAGAAAAATTTGCACCTGTTTGACTGAAAATCCCTTTTACTATTGCGAAATACAGAAGTGACATACATTCAGATATACATGCCTACAGTATACCTACAGTATGGGTTATATAGTCATATAACCGTAGCATCTGTGTAGGCAAATAGTCTGCATCCCATGCAGTCACATGGTCAGTCATACAAAATGCTTTGTAGTTAAGCGCAAGGTTGTAGTTCCTATAGTCATAATAATACAGTATACATAATTTGCATGCAATTGGACATAAATGCGCATTTAGTATGCCTATATCTAAATTTAACTTGTTATATAATCGAAATATTTCTAATTCAATTTGTAGGAGTCTAGATAATGAGGCTAAACTTTCATTATCGGGTTCAACTTAACCAGGCCAAGGAGTTATGAAACAAATCAAGCAGATGAGCTCTGTGATGCTTGTGGTCTAAAAAAACAAGCACAAGAAAAAGAATTAGAAGACAATCGAAATGCTTGAAAGACAGTGTAGTTATGTCTTCGCTAGGATCCTCTTCCATTATTGATTTCTGCAGACAAGTATTTTATCCGATAATTGATCATTGTCCTTAGTGTTATTTTCTCTGTTTATGTATAAAATAGTATCACGAATATCAATTACTTTTGTAGACCTATCTCATTTCAGTTTTGCTCGTATCTTTTGTAAATGTAGGCCCAATACTGATTTAAACGAAGTTATGACTTGCAAGCTCTATCCATTTGCTTTTGTACATAAATGACATTGTTTCTTGAAAATCGTGTCCTAACACGTTAGGAATAGTACATGTACATCCCATGTCTTTCGAAGTTTTATGACATATGGATGCGGCAGTTCCTTGTCCTCACCATTTGTACATAAAAAATTCTAACATTTTCTCTATATACCTTTTCTCAAATTAAATTTGGAAAACAAATGGATAAAGTTCCTACATAGGCTCTGATTATTTGAGTTGCATGCATGCAGTAACATTGAATCGATTGACATAGTTGATAGCTCTTATGGTGTATAGTCGAGAACTCCTAGAAAGTGGAGTGCATGATGAAGGTCATCATCACGCACGCTACATGAGTCAAAGCATCCTCGTATTTATACAACACGTAGCGTTTAGCAAGCGAAGATGCTTTCAGTTCATAGCTACATATTTACGAATTTTAATTGTTCCCGCAAGAAGAAATTTAACAAACCGGTACAAAACTTGCTACCTGCTCTTATGTAATGTACACGAGCCAACAGGCATTTGTTTCAAAATTCTCAAAGTTAACATGTATGCATTACGTAAGATTTTGAAAGAAAATCATAGATATACTCGTTATTAATAGTTAAAGAAATCTCAGATGTAGGAATACATTTTCGGTGACAGTTAACATATAAATTGTCTGAAAGAAGAAATCGGACATATGTGTAGGTGCATAACAAAGTGTGCATCGATTGCACAATTTTTTGTGTGTGCAAAAATTGTACATTTACAACTCAATTACACAATTGACATGTGCATGTATAGCCACAAGTAGGCATAGCTGTTCATAGATTACAATAATTAGCCGGTATGGCCTGTCGGCACCTCGGTTAAATCCGTCGGCACAACGCTTCCATGGACACCCCAGCTCTAGGACCCTGGCGCCACCACTGGAGGTAACATGTCTATTTATCATGTGAAAAGTGATCTGATACACTTAAATAACAAATCTTAACAACAATTTTGATACTACGAGGCCTCTACCTGGATAGACCTAGAATCTTGAAGGAAAATGAAACTAAAGATGATATCATAAAAGGAAATTGCACTCACATCATTCACCCATGCAGCATGTGGGTCAGGTGGGTCAAGTGGGTCAAAGATGTGGTGGGTCAGGTGGATCAGGTTTTCATGTTCAGGATCAGGTCACCATGTTTTCATGGAAAATTGGTGGGTCAGGTGGGTCGTGGATCACATGCCGTGGGTCAAGTGGGTCATGGGTCATGTTTCGATGACCCACTTCCAACTCTGAGGCAGAGCTCTAATGTGGACAGAAACTATTTCTTGGACTTGAAGCTTTTTGCATGGATCAAATGTTGTCTGAATCTTTGATATCTAAGCTTATCTGAAAATTTTGATGTTTTACCATGTTTGGCTACGCAGAATACTAGCTCTAAGATGGACCAAAGCTGGGACTTGACGCATTCATTGCTGCTTGGCTAGCTGCATGTTTGGCTAGACTGAACAACTAGCTATATCATAAAATAGAATATAGCTTTTCGAGCAAATGAATGTTGTTTTGTCAGAAAATTTATCAGGGTTCATAAAATTCATAAAATTTTACAGAATGGCAACTGTTTTAATGGTCATTTTAGTCTTTTGCATAAAGGTCTGGTAAGCAGCTGATTGTACAGTACTTTCCGGATAATTCGCCTCCTGGTTAATTGGTCATTTCGCTTAATTCGCCACACTTCCTATTCTCCGAATAAGTTTCATGTGTTGCACATCGCAAAACGTACTGATAATTTGTAACTTTTAAATTAATTCAAAATTCGCAATTCATCAATTTTTCCATCTCCAATGCCCATATCTGCATACTAATCTCTACAACGGTATATTATCCGCAATCTAATAACACAGTGGAACGGTTCCATGATTCCTTTAAGAGCCGTTTTCATAGAATGAAGCTTAGCCATCCAAGGAGTAGGCGTGATGAAAGACTCCAAAGAGCTCTTTACGACATACGCAGTCTAGGAAATTTCCCAGTCTACAATTATCTGAAAGACAAGATTAGACATGAAATAACAAAATCGAAATTGTCATGGTCAAGGAAAGTGGGTGAAAAAATTGCTTATGGAAAGCAGTTAAAGTGCATATTGGCTCTGGGAGTGCTAACCCAATGTCACTTCCATCGAAATATAGTAACTTGTTGGAAGACGGTGTCGATGCAATCAATCGTGCACTAAGTGATAATTTTCTGAGTTCTGAAACTGCCGATACATCTTCATATTCCTCATCCAATTGATTTTGACATTTCAATCACACCATCGTTGGGTAATAAAGATTTGATCAAAAAGAGTCCACCATCAAAAAGCCTTCCTCTGATGTGCCAACATTCTCTGTAAAACCCCCGTTACATGTATGTTGACATATATTTGGCGCCTCCTCTCACGAAAGTTGTTCAATATTGTCTATTGGAATGCTCCATCGTACCAAAAATATGGAAGTCTGCATCCCGTCTGTCTCACCAAAAACTAAAACGATATTCGCCCAATTAGTATCCTAAAATTCCCTCAAACTTACTAGAGGGTATTTTGCCACCTGTCGCTTTTTCATTTATAGACCTATTTATCTAAAAAGAAAGGACGACTTTTCAACATTTTAGGCTATTCTTCAACGATAGTTTTATCACGAACATGATCAAAATATAAATTCCACGAAATCCATAGCTCATCAGATAATCGCATAGAGTAGTATAATATAGAGTGGTAGCACAGCACTTACTAAATCCTCGATGCGTATACAGCTTCGATTTTATTAAATGAACTCGAGGTGAAAACAGTTGGAATTGTTTAAATGTGAGGTATACACTTTTTACATGTTTGGCGAAATGTACAGGAATTAGACTGGTAATATACAGAATAAGGTATAGTATTCCACAAATCCTCCATGTCACGTCAATATGGAGAGGCAATATATTTTGTTAAATTAGCAATTCGATGGCTCACCATCACTAAAGGCATCGAGTAAGCTATAGATAGAGTGTCGACTCAAAAAAAGTATCTATATACAGTGAAAATTTTTATATGAAAATATTCAGTTTTTGCGGAGATTACGTTCCTGTGGTCCAAAAAATTATTTGAGCAGTTTTTAAAAAGCTAAATTTTCAATATGCTTTTAATTTTTAGATATACTGCCAACATGAGTCCAAAGTGGCCTCAAGACGTTTATATGCTTTGCGCTCCCTCCGTCCTTTCATCGATGCATCTAGCTTGGCTCGTGTGTATAAAGGCTTGATTCTATCCTTGATGGAATATTGCTCTCCATTGCTCGTTGGCATGTCGGAGGGTGATAAAAACATTCTAAGGAAGCTTCAACTTCGAGCTCATAGAATAGTTTGTAATGATGACTGTTCCTGTGACATCTTTGATGACCTTGACGTCAGGAGAGAGAAAGCAGCCGTAAATTTGCTCCAAAACATTTCTGCTAATTGTGAACATCCCCTGTATTCTTTTTGTCCTGAAATTTGTTTTTTTTTACTTCTAGAACTGGTCGCTTAAAAGGCAGCCACCTTGTAAAACCTACCAGTTGGAGAAGGAAAGTCGGTTCTTTTTACCCGGCTGCAAACTATTTTGATAAATGATACTTGGGAGGATGAGGTCAGCATTCATTTTTCAACTACTTAACTTCATATGATTTTTGTTAGTCAATTTCCGTGCACCAACGTACTGTATAATTTTTGTGAAACGTCTTTGTAGTATTACTGCTTTCTTTTTTTTTTCTTTTTTTGTTTGTCCCCGTATGTGGGCTAATGGATTTATATGATTTTTTTTATTTTTTCATTAACTTTTTGCAAACATAAAACATTTCTCTCTCTCATACTCTCTCCCTCTCTCTCTCCTCTCTCTCTCTCTCTCTCTCTCACTCTCTCTCTCTCTCTCTCTCTCTCTCTCTCTCCCTCTCTCTCTCTCTCTCTCTCTCTCTCTCTCTCTCTCTCTCTCCCTCTCTCTCTCTCTCTCTCTCTCTCTCTCTCTCTCTCTCTCTCTCTCTCTCTCTCTCTCTCTCTCTCTCTCTCTCTCTCTCTCTCTCTCTCTCTTTATAAGTAGCATGAAGCAAGTTGGACATCAAGAGATGATTATGTGCTAATAAGCATCGTAACTAACCAGAAATTAAGCTGATTATCGTGGTAGTTTAGTGAACCGCATTATAATGGAAGTCTTCATGAAAAAGTCGAGATCTTATTGAACTATCTTGGCTGAAATTTCAAGTCTTTACTTCTATTTTCATCGGTATGATTTTATGATTCATGTTTCATTCTTTGAATCTTCCTAATACTTGCTCTATGACCAAAGGCTCAGCTTTATTATAATAAGATTATTTTCTTAGGGCGTGATCATATCACAAACTGCCACTGAAAGAGCAAACATCATCATCAAGGAAGCTTATCATGCATCATAGTTAACTTTAAAAGACATTACTGGGTCCACATTACTATTCAGATTCAAGAAATGACGCCTTGTGAATCATAAAATCATGTCGCTGAAAAAACATGACATCTCAGCTAAGAAGCACAATGAGATCTCAACTTTTCCTTAAAGACTTGCAGGGAATTGCATTATAATGCAGCTCATGAAATTTCCTAGATCGATCATCAGCTTAATTTCTCCGCTTCTATTAAGATGCTTAATCACTCTATGATTCGTTTCCTTTTGATAACCAACTTGTTTCATACTACTTATAAAAGGGTTTCATCTCGGCGATATACAAATTTGCAAAAACTTAGCTTTTTAAAAACTGCGGAAGTAATTTTTTCGACCAAGGAACGTAAATCTTCTAAAAAACTGAAGCTTTTGATATCAAAATATTTACTGTATATAAACACTTAAGTCGACACCATAGAGTAAATATAATTAGATAGAGTGTTAAATGAGCATTCATGAAATCCCCAATGTGTAGGCTATACACTTTCGATTTCATAAAATGAACTTGACACGAAACCCATAGCATGTGTGAGATATACGAATTTTTGCATTTTTTTGAAAAATGCACACGAATTTGACTCATTATGGTCGACACCATAGAGTTGTAGGTAGAGTGTCGACTCAAAAAAGTATTGTATACAGTTAGTGATGCAAATGGAAAATTTTGAATTTTTTTTTTCGGTGATTGACGTTTTTGCCTTTGTTTTGGAGACTTGTTGCAGTCGTTTGAAAAGACTATGTAACATTCAAAGTCCGAAAACTTCTCTATCATACCTGCATATTAACTTTTGGAACCAACTGCACCCTCCATGTCTATTTCAGATCTTTCCAACTGAATATCAGATATTAAATGGATTTCAGATTTCTCTAATTGAATTTCAGATATTCTGGTCAGAAACTCAACTTTGAAAGGATCTTTGATTCAACTGGAGAATCTCCAATTCATCTGGAAAAGTCTGAAATTCATTTAAGTAGATCTGAAATCGATTGGGAACTATCTGAACCATCTGAACCAGCTAGAGATGGAATGTGTAGTTTGTCCTCCACGAAGATATTGGACATTACCCCAGAAGTTAGAAGCTATCATATAGATTTTCTTATACTCATCACAGATATCTTTAGTTTCCAAATATCTCACTAGTTTACAGTCTTATCTTCCAAAATATCGTCGGTCGTGCATAATGCTGTGTTGGACTGTGTGCCTGTGCTTCACATGTTCATCAACACATGGAGAATTTGTATCATTGCAATCAAGGCTGCATGATAAAGCTTACCTTTTAAGCCATAAACAAGCTCCCAAATAAAGTGCATTCTTTTTGCTCCAGTTCTTTCACAATGCATGAAATTATATCCCTATCGTAAAGGGAAAAAAATTCAAGTTGTCCCAAAAAGAATGTCTGTGTTATAATATTAAAAATGCCAACAAATTGCCACAAGCCACTGGTGGCTAAAGGAATGCATAAAAAATCCGCGGACGGGATTCGTAACTGTGCCACGATTGTTTTAAATCGAAAATGATATGATGAAAATCAAAGAGTTTTGCAACAATTCTATTGATGTGTCTATGCCATGCCTCGATCGGCTGTGATAGAAAACGTAAAAATTATGTCACAAAAATTCAAATTTTTTCACTTTTCAAAATCGGGTTTTTAATCAAAATGATGATCAAGATCACCACTTTTAGACCCATTGCTAATTGGTGTTGATAGACTACTGCCTCAGGACTGTAGAAGCGGTCAAAGCATAGGGCCTTATCAACAAAAAAAATTTTAGGACTTTCAAAATTTTCCAAAATTTTCCAATTATTTTACTATTTTTTCCAAAATTTTCCAATATTTTTCCAAAATTTTCCAAAAATTTTCCATGGAAAATTTTGATTCAAAAATTTTCGCGGAAAATTTTCAATCAACTATATACAGTGAACATTTTTGTATTCAAATAAGATTCAATTTTTATGCTGAGAATACGTTCCCGTGCGTCCAAAATAATTATTTGAGCACTTTTGAAAAAGGTCAAAATTCTGACATTTATAACTTACCGAGATAACTCTTTTTTGTTAAAGATAATGAAACAAGTCGGACATCAAAGGATTTGAAATATTTTGACAAAAGCATACCTAACCTAAGTGGGAAATTATCTGATGATCAAGGGAATTTCAGTGATCCCGGTTATCCCCCCCAATTAAAAAGAGTAACGTAATATCTTAGGTAAAGTGATAAACTTTCGATTTTATTAAATTGAACTCAAGGAGATTGCAGTCGGAAAAAAGTTGTTTCCAAAAAATGTGTAGAATATGCATATTTATGCAGCTATGAAGAAATTACAGAGCGAATCGACATGATCATGATAATATAAGAGCAGATGGAAAATGATATTTATTTTTCAGTTCGATCCATGTCCATGACAACCTTGGAGAGGCAATATTTTGTTGAATTATGCGAACTGACCTGCTATTTCCAATTAAAAAGGGATAACGTTGAAAATCAACGCCCCCCCCACCCGTCCCGTGAAAAAACGTTGATTGTTCATTCGAGATTTTGTTTGTGATAAACGGTTGATTCAACGTTTGATGGATGGTTGATATCGTGACGCTTTGGCCGCTGATATAACGTTGTATTCAACGTTACTAAAAAAAAACGTTGTAGATAAAGAGGGGTGATCAACGTTTTATCAACTACTTTCTGTTAATATTAATAAACACCTTCATTTAAGACTTGATTTTCAACTGACATCCTCATTACCCGTTGAAACGATATAAATAAAGGAAAAATTATCACAATTTATTTGATAGGCACATCTATTTACATTTCAATGACGTAATTTGACATGTAGCTTAAAATAACATAAAACTGGAATCACAAACTGCTAGCTGACTTGAGAACATCCGCTTGAAAATATCGGGCTTCATGCAATATGGAAGTCATGCATTTAAACACATATAAAATCATCCCCTATATCCAATGACCAGTTATGGTGATTGAAATTTAAAAAAAATGCAATTAATATAATTTAACAGCAGAATTGTGATTAGGTGCTTCTGCAATGTTTTGACCAGGAATTGGTAGAATAGTTTGCAAGAAGGTATATGTTTCATATTTGAGGTTCTTAAAACTCTTGCTATTGCTCTAAAATTATGCTATCATTGCTTTTATATGACGATTATGTGACCTTAAAACGTAAATAGAAACAAGGTGAGCTTACAAAAAATCGGAAATTTTATACATCCCGCGGGGGGCTGAAAAAAACCGGGTTGTTTGAATGCGTAAATTTGGGAAATATTTACATTATAGTTTAATTTCGTTAAAAAAAAACGGATTAAATTTTGCGATCCTCTGATAACAAAACCTATATAAAAGGATGGCAGTGCAATAACGATTATTTCGGAAAATGCTAACTCTGAAATATTCTTTAGATTTTTCTTGATGCAGCCTTGTCGACCGCAAGGAATCACAGTTTATTGAGTAGTAATAGTTAAAAGATACTTGAAAATTGAATAAAAAAACGATAGAACAAATCCATTCAGCTTATGGAGTTTTTCTTCTGATTAAAACAAATACATGAATGACACGATGCGCTTCTTTTTAAGCTATAGGGCCTACAGAAATTATATAGCGCTTTTAAAACTGAAGTAAGTGTTACTTCATTCAAATTTCAAACATGATTCGTCTTTCCGGTAACAATATAGTAACCTCGCAGTAGTTTAAAACATTAGTTAGGCCTAAACAATTTGGTAAAATATTTCCTACTAAAAATTTTACTTTGTAGGATAACATCGAGATTATAAAAAAAACCTGAGCCCTGCTACTCAGCCAAGTAAACAGCAGAAGGGATGGACATCTTTCAAAAAACACAATTTTCATCCGTTAAGAATTTAGCAAATGAAGAAAGCTTTACCACATACAAGATGACGTTTATATAGTAGCACACATCGGATCGAACGATCAGATACAAATAATCTTGATGAAAATCACTTTTATCAACATATATGGGAAATTTCTCTATCCGAATTTGATCATCCTTCATTTGAAAATCCTTCCAAACAGAAAACATGCCCACAGCCCGAATGCGTATTTCACGTCATCTGGCACACTGTCATTTTGAATCGAACACCGTCGCGCCGTTATCAGTCACATTTTTAAGAATAGAGGTGATACCACTTTCTCTGTTACAGTTCAACAGAGAAACTTTCACTACTCAAATGAACATTTGAGGCGATGATGCGAGGTCACTCAAAGCATCTTTGGTTGGATCACAAGGCGGTTGTCCGAATCTGATGATCACTTAGACGTTTCCTATCCCCCCCCTCCTTGTATACTTTTCTTCTTACTTATTCTATATCTCTCGACGTGCATCATTCGGCTCGCTCGCGAACCCCCTACCTAATAATAAACTATACCTTAGGGTTTCACATCCCCTATTTTACTCATTAATGCGAGCGTCGCATATTCATATGAGAGACTTATGGGTAAATAAAATTCCAGTAGCTTTCGGGCTAATTAGCTCAAATAACAAGACAGAAAAACATCCGAACGTAGGTCAGGTCTTGAGTCATCGATGCACAGATAAGACGAAAAAGGTGGTTTGCGCAGCCATAATTTTCAGCAATCAACACCTGTAAAATGAATTTCTCGACAACTTCTGTGCTGATGTGCAGAGTGGGGGTGCAGAATTATCAAACTTAACTACCCTCAATTAACATTCCATGGGTAGGCCTACTCAAAGTTTAAAAAGAGAAATCATTTATAGTAATATTAGGTGTTATAGTAAAGATAATTAAGAAAATTGCTTTTGGATCATTTAATCTTCGACAATGTGGCATGCGATATCACAGGAATTTCGATAGCAAATGAAGAAATTCAGGAGTGGACAAATTGTGATCATTATCAATTTATTAATAATTTTCTAATCAATACTCGTAGTACTTATTAATTTCATTCTGATATTCAAGTAACTTTTTTAGAAAAATGTGATCTGCAAACAAAAGCGGAGTATGTAGCCTATTGCCGACCGCTTTTTCAACAATTCATCCGATGAAAAATATTCAGGAGCGCTTGAATTTTTATTATAAAATTGATACATGTAAATTTATTTTGATATCCAAATAGTTTGTTTAGAAACACAATCTAACAAACACATACACACATAATATCTCTTGTCTCTACTATTTATATGACATCTCTTCAATTAAAACGTTATACGCTAACCAATAGGCCAAATACATAGGGTTAATTAGTTTAAACTCTATCAAGTACTCTACCCTCTAAGCAATTTATATTATTGCTTAAACAGGGGGCGAAGGAAAACTACTGCTACTGAAAAAACGCTATGGAACACCAATTAATAATTCATGCATCGAGAAGTACAAAAAGAGAATTAGCAAGCTTACTCAGCGAGTCCTGTGGAATTCTGTCCAACTGAGGTTGTCAGAATTGTCGCTTCAATTTATCCTAGTACTTAGCGGTATTAACTATCCTAACGCTCGTGCACCTGATTCTCCTTACCAATAGATAAAGGCGATCAGGTTTGTTATCCATCATACTCATACTGTATCAACATGTCAAAATCATTAGTGATGCCAGACGTAACCCATCAAATTAATCCCGAAATGAAATGAAGTTTTGAAATGAAGACTTGATGAAAAGATAAGTGAGAAATTTAATCCTTAAGAGGAGACTTTGCTGATCAAACGTTCCCTACAGGTGAATGGAATAGTGTCAAAATAACAGATTCTTATTCAGGAAATAAAAGCAAAGAACTATAATCAAGATTGGAACTTAAATATTAACCTTGAACTCCTGAGGTCATCAGCAGAGACTAGGGTAGGGCGATCGTGTTTCGGTCCCTCACCTCTGAACACTCAAACCCCAAGTAAATTTAATTCATGGTGACATATGGGCATACAGCAAACATGTGACCACAATACCTAGGCTTACAATAATATTGAAAAGTGCGAAGCATAATGTGTAATAAGTCAACACAAATTCTGAATGCAATAGTAGCAATGAGTTTGCATTTTGATTGTTTAATACTTGTCGTAAAGCATGAAGAATTATTGATTACCACAACTTAAACCCATTGTAGGGCTTTCTTTAAACACAAAACTAGTCTTGTGCGCATAATTATACGGTGTGCATGTAGCCGTATACAACGTGTAGTTCGTGGTGTAGCATCTATACCTTTTGTGTGCTTGATTATTTTCTCAAACGACTTGAAATATCAAATTGAAGGTATTTTTTTAAATGTGGCAATTCTGAAGTAAGTAATTACCACAGGCGATAGCTACAGGTTTTCAATTCAATGTAAATTAAAATTGAAATAATGACCTATTTACACATGTTTCCTTGATGGATGCATCTTTAAGAAACAATAGAAAAATTATACACTTAAACAGAAATCGCGGACAATAGCAATAATAATTGTCGAAATTGATAAAAAAGAGAACATTATCCACCTAAACTTTTTGCGGTCCTGAAATAATCAGGAATTTTTAGGTCTTGCCGCATGTTAGACTGTCTCAAAAACTTTTTCAATTATTTGTCATCCAATATTAATGCTATAGCATAAGTAGGCCTGTAGCCTGAATACACATCTAATTATTGAAGTGCTAAATTACAATGGGTTTTATTGCGCTAATCAAATTCTTTCATGCTCATAGTTTCTCAAATTTTTAGCATGCAACTACTCTGTCTCAACATGCCCAGATGTTTGTGCTATTCTAAATACAAGCAATCATAAATTACGGATTTAAAAATAATATAGTATCATTTCAACATAATTCCATTTAATTATAATTCTTTTCACGATACAATAATAATTCTTTTCATCGACACTTTTTATCGATTTTTCAACGAGAAACGTCGACTTGAAAACTGATAGAAATTGCACAACTCAATTTCGCATATTGAATTCGAAGTAAATAAGCCTTGAGCATGTGACATCACTTTTTTTCATCACACAAATGAATTCAAAGTATTGGTAGGACTCCTTGTGATAAGTCTGCTACACAGCTAAGAGTAATTGAGATATTTTGTTGTTACCAGTAAATTATGTGAAGTATGACGCTTATAACTTTTAGCATTTGTAAAAGTAAGAGCAGATATAACAGTAATCACTAATAGAAAGGTGTATACGTTCATGATCAATGAACCCAAATCCATGCCCAAATCTCTCCTTCGTTTTTGTCTTTGGGATTTCCAAATACATGTACCTAGACTTGCAGTTAAATGCTGAAACAAAATTGACAAGCTAAATCTGAAAACATTAGAAACTTACCCTTTTTCTGTAGTCTGATCCAATAGATGCATTTTTAATTCAATAATTCTGATATATGAATCAAAGGAACTTGATGGCTTCAGTGAGTAGAAGAACTCACTGACTACATACGAGCGCTCTTCATTTTCGATTTGTTGATAATTGAAAGAGAATTGATGGTAAATCCACATAACTGGACACATTGCAGGTCAGTGAGGTAGTCGTAAGTAGATTGTGCTCCATGTATTGTGCATGATAACGAAGTATGATAAAAACGTAGACGATGACTAAATAACGGTGTGTAAGTAGAAATGTCCTCTTGATGCGCTGACTTTTGTAATAGCAAGCAGCACACGTAGAACCACGAGCGCGAAGAGTGCACAAGCTACTGCGCCTGAACTTGCGCAGCCTTCTGTTTCACGTCATGGGCGGACAATAATTAGAAGCAGGGACTATGAGTCACAGGCATCAACAATTTGCAGCGGGAGAATATTATCGACCACTACTTCTCAGTCTGCACGCAGATGCGGCCACGGCCATCACAGCTGCCGACAATGTGACTGAACTCCCTCAGCTGCTTGCGCGTGGCGATCGAATTTCCTTAAGTGACGGAAAGTTATAGAAGGGGGATACGATTACCAGATGGAGCTGGATGCTTATGCAATTGTTTGTTCCAGCACACACTGATTTAATATCAAAAGTTTTGCAAATTGTTAGCCAAGCAATTTGGCGAACACACGAGCAAATCGATCAAAATCGACATGCTGATGGGTACGGTATACGTGGAGCTTCTAGATTTCAATTGACAGATGTTTCGATTTGAGAAGCAAAATGTGCGTCAGTAGAATTACTTAGGCTCCCTTTGAGAATATATGCCACGTGTAATTGTTGACCTGATTCGTACGTCAGTGTTGATTGATGTTGTTGCTATAGTAGCTATACAGTATACATGTAGTGAGTGTGAACGATGATGAAATATGAGAGGAAGAAGAAAAGGGGACAGAGTGAGTGAGAAAGAGAGAGGGAGATGATGAAGTCACCCGAATATCTATTTTATACAGGCATAAAGTAGATATTCGGGTGACTTCATCATTTTTTTCTGTATGTCTACAAAATTTCATCAAATAAAAAGAGCACCTGTATATAAAATACTCGAAATGATAATATATACGCATGCTTCATATGTCAATGTTGTATCCATGAGCGATTCTTTGTGTTATTTAAATGTATTTATGTCACTTCTTACAGCATCAATATTATTAGTTAAAGTCGGTATCTAATTCAAATGGACAATGAAACGCTCTTTTAGTTATATTTTATCCACGTACATGGATGATCGATGTTTTAACCATGTACAATTCCAAATTATTATTTAGAGCAAATTTTATATAGAGTTTCCCACTCTTCACAGTGTTAAATATTATTTAGTAGCGTATAGCCATTCTAATTCCAAAGAAAGACCATTTCACTTAATATGTAACGATACTTTTTGATAGGATTTATCCATATGCATGCATTATCCATGTTATTTATCCAAAAACGGTCATCTAGGGCTTATATCCGCATAGCAATTAAAATGCTTATCAACGTTTATTCAACGCTTTTTTAAAGTTTGTCCCACCAAGTTGATTTTTGGTTTGTTTTCAACGATGATTTCAACCGTACTTTTTATTAGCAACGTATTATTCAACGTTTTTTCAACGTTTGTCATACCAAGTTGATTTTTGGTTATTTTTCAACGATGATTTCAAGTCAACCGTTGAAAAAACGTCATTTTTTACTTGG